>CDFA01019450.1:0-24715 GCA_000826305.1 Acanthamoeba healyi
CCCCCCTCCCCCTAACCATTTCATTCGTCGGTCCATTGTGCGATTGTCACAACCGTCCCACTCTGCAGCGCGACCCGTATGAGCGCGCGGAGCTCAAGAGGCAGAAGAAGCGCAATCACAAGAAAATTGCCACCAAGAAGAGCGAGGGCCAGTTGGCTGTCAAGTTCCTCAACGGCCATAAGAAGATATTCGAGGCCTGCTGGCTTGCCTTCCTCTCCCTCCCACTGCCTACGCACATCTACAAGGTTTGTCTTTTATTCCTCTTCCTCTTCTTGCGGATCCTCCTTCGTTCTTCCCACCAGCACAGGGCGAGGCGAACAACAAACTAACGCCTCAATCTCCAGGACACTCTGCGCCGCATGGACACTCATATCCTACCCCACATGGTGATACCCATTCGGCTGATCGACTTCCTCAAGGATTCGTATGATGTGGGTGGTGTGGTCTCGCTTCTCGCGCTCCACGGCTTGTTCGTCCTCATCACCAAGCACAACCTGTACGCACTGCGCCATTTTGTTGTTCGCTTCCGCTGCGAGGAAGGCGCTTCGCGCTTACTCAGACTCTCGTTTGCACGCCAGGGACTACCCGGAGTTCTACAAGAAGCTCTACGCGCTGTTCCAGCCCAACATCTTCCACGTCAAATACAGGGCCAAGTTCTTCCGCTTGGTGAACGTCTTCTTGAAGTCATCGTACGTTGTCCTCCCCTGTGACGTTGTTGTTGTTGATGTCTTGTCAGCGATGGCTTCAGACCAAACTCATTCTGCACGCTGTTTCTTCGTCGCGCCACAGGCATTTGCCTGCCTACTTGATCGCCGCATTCGTGAAGCGGATGGCACGGATGGCCCTCCACGCTCCGCCGTCGGGCGCGCTCTTCGTGATCGCGTTTGTCTACAACATGCTCAAGAGGCATCCGCAAATCCAGATCATGCTTCACCACAACGACGACATCAAGGCCGGTAGCCTCCTTCCCGTCGACACTAGGAAAGGTATGCGTCCATCCACACCTCGTTGCCACGTGAGTGCACAGTCTGACCTTTGGCTTTGTTTCTCTGAGCGCAGCGACTGGTGCGAAGCAAGAAGAAGCCGTGCTCATGCTGGCACCCTCTGCTGACGCTGTGCCGGCGGCTCCCGTCGCGGATTCGGTATTCATGCTTGACAGCCACAGCAACGGCACGAGCAACGATGAAGCTGATAGCAACAACAAGCGCAAGCGGTCAGAAGAGGCAGTTGAATCCTCCTCGGTTCAAGCCAAGGTGGAAGACGACCAGACACCCGCCAATGGTTCGGCCCAGGTGGACGGACAGGGCAAGAAGAAGCGAAGGAGGAGGGGCCGAGGAGGGGCCAACAAGAACGAAGAGGAGACGGGGATGGAAAGCGTAGACGAGACCGACGCACACCCACCCGCAGAGGAGAAGAGCACCGGCAAGAAGAGCACCGGCCCCATCGAAGAGAACGAGGTCGAGCTGGCGCGGTACACGCACACCGGGGCGCAGGGAAGCGATCCCTTCTCGTTCGAAGAGCTCGACCCGGAGAAGTGCAAGGCTCTCAGCAGCTCGCTATGGGAGCTCAAGGTAACCTTGCAGCCCCCGCTTCCTCTCTGCTCTTCACGTGTTCCGTGCTGAGATAGTGGAACCTTGCGGTGGTGGTTGTGGTGTGTGGTGTGTGGTTATCTTTATCTAGACCCTGCAGCACCACTATGTGCCGCAAGTAAGCAAGCTGGCCAAGATTTTCGACGAGCCTCCCGTGAAGCAGGCCTTCGACCTCGAGGACTTCATTGACCTCTCCTACGTCTCGGTACTCCACCGCCTTTTGCCCCTCCCGTTGTGTGTTTCTCTATGCTCACTCGTCAAAACGCTCTCTTCTCTATCCAGTTGTTCGAGGCCCACGTGAAGAGGAAGACCAAGTCAACGACGGCACTGGCCTACCAGCCTCAGGAGACCCTGTTCGCCACCTCTGACGTCTTCCAGGCCGACTGGACCTTTGCCTAAGGGGAACCAAGAAAGCAGAGCCCAGGGATCGCGCATTGTGCACTCCGCGGTCAATTAAAAATTAAAATTAAAATTAAAAACAATTCTGGAAGGGAAAAGCGCGCGCGGCGAGAACACGAGGAGAGGGACGAGAGGACCCCCACAGAATTACGGTGAATCGTTGGGCGTCAGACCCAGACGTGTCATGCATCTCCAGCACTGCATCTAGAACCCCACATCTACAACGACCTTTACACCTCTCTCTCTCTCTCACCACACGGACCAGCAATCATCATCGAGGACCCCCCCGCCAACGCAGGGGGACTGGGCGAGGGGAGGGAGAGAATGAAGAGATTATATCAAAGCTGGCCCGCACGGAATCGATTTCGATGTGGGGGTCGCCTCGTAGCAGGACCTGACCGCCTCTATTTCTACCTCGCGCTCGCATTCATCGTCGTCCCATTCATCGTTTCCTGCGGTTTTATGTACATACGACCCCCCCCAAATAATCTTCTTCATCGTCGTTAGTGGTCTCTTTTTCCTCAAGGATCACCTCTTTGCTGTGCCACCACAGATTTTAATGTTCGAATTTAATTCAATTCTATTCTTTTAAATACTAACGGTAATGAATCGCTGCTCAAATCGGCTTCCTTGATCAAATCGACTTCTTATCGGCAGATGGCCCTATTTATTCGTTCGGTTGGGGTGGTACGTCGTAATCGCGCCGTTGATCGGCTATATTGCGCTCGCCCTGGCCGCGGTCACCTTCATGCTCCTGACGCGGTATCGCGACCCCGGCATTATCCCTCGCGGCCTCGAATTCTCACACAACCCAGGTGCGCAGTCTCTTCTTCCTCTTCTGCTGGTGCCCACGCTGATTGTCCTCGCGCGTTCTCGCTTGACCCGTTCCCTTCATTCTTTTTCTGAAACGGTTGCGCGCGTGCATGACGGTGGTGGTTGGTGTGCGCGCGCTACAGACAATCCGTGGGACTACGAGCGCAAGAAGCCACCAGAGACCATCAAGATCAATGTCCACGGCGAGAGCCTACGCATCAAGTATTGCGGTACAATCTCTCAGCCTGCCACGCTCTTCGCTGTTTGCTGACCTCACCACCCATGAATTGGGCTGACATCGCTTTGGTGTGCTTTCAGAAACGTGCCATATTTACCGACCACCACGAGCGATCCACTGCTCTGTGTGCAACAACTGCGTCGAGCGCTTCGACCATCACTATATCCTCTTCCTCCATCATCCATCTTTTCTCTCTCTCTCTCTTCTTTGCTCTGAGGCTCACGTGACTTACGTATCCATCACCATAGTCCTTAACTCAATCGCACGTCCATGGATCGGCAACTGTGTGGGACGCCGAAACTATCAGACATTCTTCGCCTTCGTGTGGTGTACCATCCTCAGTACGTTCCTTTGCCGCCTCCTCACCCTCCCCCCCTCCCGACGTCTCGCTGATATCTCAGCACATCTCACGCTGCATCTCTTAGGTTGCATTTACGCGCTCTGTATAGCGATCGTGCACCTGGTCTTCATCATCATGGACGAGGTGGACAATCAAACAGGCGTGGACATTTTCACGCACCTTCTCAAATACGGCGGCTGGTGCTCGTATCCTTTCAACCCTCCCTCCACTTCCCTCTCCCTCCTCTTTCCCTGCTCGCAGGCACTGTTACGTATCGTACTCCTTGACTTATGCGCTAAAGAGGACTAATGGTGCTCTACTGCCTGCTGGCCCTGGGGCTCGTCGGATTCTTGGGCACCTTCCACTGCACCCTCGTGTCCGCTGGGCAGACAACCAACGAAAAGGTATCCCCTCACTTCTTCACCACATGTGCGGTGGTGTACGCATGCGGAAGGATGTACTGATGTCTCTTTTGCTCCACACAAACGTTGCTGCAGCTGAAAGGTCTGTACAGAAAGAAGAAGAATCCACACTCCAAGGGGCTGATAGGCAACTGGCTGACCATCATCTTCGCACCGCGAGTACCAAGGTGAATCCATCGCTGCCACACAACCACTGTTTGGGACTCGACCCTAACCTTAACTGCCACGTGGTGGCGATGTATGTGCGCAGCAATTTTGACTTTCGAAGCTTTATCGACGAAGCCGAGCAGAAGAAGTGTCGAAGAAAAGAATGGCCACAACGAAAACGAAAGGACACTGGTACGTTGTCATCCCTCATGAGTGTTGCCTGATGTCGTGTGGTGATGATGCCGTCTTTCCCACACCGCGTGTGTGTGTGTGAGAACAGGAGAGGGGACGTCATCAGCGCGAAAATCGAAGCGAAAGCGACAAACGACCGCGACGAAGGAGAAGGAGAACGGGGATTTTGAGCTGGAGCAGATGGAGAACGGACGGGGTAAGGGCAACAGCAGTGCCGACGGAAAGAAGAGCAAAGGAAAGGAGCTGCGAAAGGAGGGCGAGGAGAACGGCAACGGGCCTTGAACACATCGGTAGTCCTCTGATCCATCTCCCTCCGTACAGCTTATTTTGCCGAGTGGCTGTGCGTGAGACCATCAACTTTCTCCCTCCTTGTGTACAAAAAACACTGCGCGAAAAGAAAAGAAAAGAAAATCAAACAAAAAGAAAAGGAGACACCGGACGCCAGCGTTCAACAACAACAAGAGCCAGAGGAAGATCATGGCGGCCAGCTTTTGGAGCTCCTCGCACGAGTACCTCCTCATGCCTCTCTTTGTGCCCGTGTTCGCAGGTAGTGGCTCATGGGTTTGCCTGTCATTGGGGCGTTCGTAGGTCGTGGCTCGTGGGCAAGGACAAAATCTTGAGCTGCAACCCGAATGATCGAGGCTACCTCTCACACGACGAGATCATCAAGGCCAAGATCTACTTTTGTGATGGTTCGTGTGCACGATCTTCTCCTCTTCCTTTTTAGTTTTAGTATTAGTTTTAATTGTTTGTCCTCTGCATCGGCACACAGTGATCCAGCACATGGGAAAGAAGCTCCACTTGCGGCAGCGGGTGGTGGCCACCGCCAGCATATACTTCCGCCGCCTCTACCTGACGTACGTCTCACGTGCATGGCACGCGAGTTGCCAAAGCCCTTACGCTGACCGTCACGAGCTGCTGCATTGTCGCACGCGCGTGCAGTAACAGTTTTGTCGAGTACGACCCGCGACTGTTCGCACCGGGCTGCCTGTACCTGGCCTCAAAGATTGAGGAGTGCATGACGCACGCCAAGCAGTTCGCCTCACAAGCCAACGAGATAAGTACGTGCGCTTCTACATGTGCCTGCGCGGGATATCGTCGAGGTGACTGTCATCCTTGGCGTGTGCAAGTTCTTACTTGCGTGGTGTGCGGCGAGTGCAGTGAAAAACAACTGGCCGTACACCATGAACGACATCCTCGAGAGCGAGTACTTCATCATGGAGGAGATGAGCTTCAAGATGGTGAGTCGTACCTGGTTCCCTCTCCAGAATGGAAGATGAACAAACTAATCAAATGTTTCCCCAACCCAAACAATGCCCACAGATCGTGTACCATCCCTATCGGGCGCTGACTCAATACACAGCTGACGCCTCCATGAACTCTGCCTTCTTGGAGAACGCCTGGTTCGTAGCGCCCAGTTCATCAAACATTGATGTGGACCTCTTTGGCTTCGTGGATAGCGCCTTTGCTAACCTACTGCGGTACTGGACTAGGTATCTGGTGAACGACTCGTATCGAACGGATGTGATGCTGATGTACCCGCCCCACATTGTGGCGCTGGCGGCGATGATGATGATCGCCCACAAGGACGGGGTGAACCTACGACCATGGCTGGCCTCGCTCAGCGTCGACATGAAAGAGGTAAGCCCCTCTATGTTCAATGCTGCGTCTTTGGCAGGCCTCCGCCTAAAGTTGAGAGTGGCTGAAATGGATGGCACAGGTGTGGGTGGTGCTGGAGACGCTGCTAGATTTGTACATAGTGTGGAACAAGATGAGCGATGATGAGATTGGGTCCATTCTCAACAAGATCAGCCTTAAGTGGAAGGAGAAGCGGAATCCACCACCCATGCCCCTCGACGTGAAGCCTCCCGCGATTCAGAACATCGCCACAAGCTGACACCTTTTTCCAATCCCCACAAAATGTATCTAGTTCACTCGCTCTGCGCCGGTTCGTTCAAGCTCGGTCGCCCTCGCGTTCGGCCTCAAACGTAGCGTGCAACATGACCTGTACCAGTCGCGAAGAAGTGAGTCCAACGTAGCGCCGAGGGCGAAGAGGAGCATAGGGAATACCCGGCAGACGATAGGCGAGTAGGAGGGGGAACACAGCGTTTTGTTGAGCTCCGCGACATTGCGTATGAGCGCCACGTCGATAGGTTTGCGCGTTACGTGCACGCTAGTTCCCACGAGCTGAGTCGGCTTCAGGTCTGTGGGGATTGGGGAACGCGCGTGTGGTGTCAAGTGCGTAAGCAACGTGCGATTGGGAGCTCGCGAGAGTGAAGAAGTACCTTGGACCTTGCCGTGGGCGACGGCAAGTCCACGGGCCTTGCGCAAGAGCTGGTCCATCACTTGGTCGGGCAGCGCGTCCGGTTTGGCGAGTGAGATGTATGACACCAAGTGCGGGGCTCCTGTGTAAGAGAAGGACATTTGGCTCCTGTGAAATGCAAGACCACAATCAGTGTCAGAGATTGCATCAGGCCGAGAAGGAAGGAGCCGAACTGGGCGAGCTGGTAGGGTAAGAAGGAGCGATCCGCGAGAGAGTCGATAGCGCCAGCAACTCGTCGAGACACTGCGAGGGATGCATCGGTTTGGTCTGGTTCGTCGTCATCAGAGTGTGGAGCTAGCGGGATGACGACGAAGCAGTCCCTGTAGGCGCAGAACCCGGGCGTCTGCGCCGCAGCAGCCTGAGCGTAAAATCCAATCGAGTTGTCGCGCTCTTTCGGCACCACCACAACCGCTTCAATGTCGGCCTGCCAACGTTACATGCACCGAGGGAAACCACGGCTTGAGGATCATTGTAGCATCACAACGCGCCCGGAAGTCGCGTGCAAGATAGACGCACCCTGGGTACGTTAGAAAAGTAACGACGCAGCACAGCGCTCCACTCTGATCGTGAATCGGTCTCGTCGAGAGCTGCCCTGATCTCCTTCACCTTCCGCGCTCGCTTGTAATTGCGCCCTGCACATTGTGGCCGAGGCAGATCAGGAGTTGTTATTTTCATACCGCACACTCCGCACCAGACACGAGTGAAGCTCGCGGTACCCATAAACTTGAGACAGTGGTTCTTGACCACCTCCGAATGTCGCCCGACGGCGTTCAATACGTCCATTACATTGTCCAGCTCAATGGCACCCACCAGCAGCCCTTCACACAGCTGTGCACGACAGCCAAAAGGGGAGATGAGGGACTCAGTTAACAAGCGTGACCGCGTGAATGCCTTAACGAGCGCACCTCTTTGAGCGTTGGCGGATGGCTGCTCTCGTAAAGCGACGGTTCCTGATGAGAAGCGGATTCGACGGTTCTTTTTGTCCGCGAGCCTGGGAGCTGTTCCATAAGCGCGCCCAGCGTGCTACTCTGCGCTTCGGTGGTCTCGTCATCGTTCTCGGAGAAGAGATTCTCATCGCCACCATCTTCGGTCATCAAAGGCGTGCTTGGTCCGGCTGTGCCCAGGCCAAGGGGAGTGATGGTGGCCGATGGGGTGGTGGACAAAGTCGGTGGGCGTAGCGTGGGGAACAGCGTCGTCTCTTTCTCCTTTCCGGTGTCAGGTTTATGAGCGTCAGCACTCGGCTTGGACGGGTGAGGACGATCGAGCTCGATATTCTCGACAGCCTGTCGAAAGCGCTCTGTCTGGTCCTCCAGCTGCTGTAGCAGCGGCCCCACGGAGGGTCCTAGGTGGCGCAGACGATACTGCACCACCGCCTCTGCCCGCCGATCAATTAATAATATAAAAAATAAATAAATATTTTATAAATGTAAAATTATTAAGAATAAAATGACGGTGCTAACCTGTGGGCCAGAGCTTGATCTTCTCCTTGGCCGTCACCATGATGCGCATGCCGCCTGCGCACGCCAGAGTGCAAAAGGCGGTTCATCTTGCACTCTGGCTTCTTGGCGTGGGATCATGCTCGGGAGAGGGGGGGGGGCATGGTACCGTTGACCGACGTAGTACAGAACAGCGACGCAGGAGGAACCGACCCAACACCGCCAGGGTATGCCATGCTCTGCATTGTGTGCTCAGATCGTGTGCACAGCGCTGTAGTCTTTGGTCTCGCGGGGCAAGCTGGCTTTTTGCTGCCCCCCCCCAAATTACCAAGGCGAATGGCGTAGCGGTGAAGCTCTCTTTGTACAAGGTGGGCAGCCGTTGGCCAGCGCACACTGGAGCACCTCGGGATGGTCTCCTCCATGAACAGTCGGCGGATCGGGAGAGGCCATCTCGAGGTGCTCCAGTGGGCGCAGGCCAACAGCTGCCCATGGAACAGTTCGACATAATGGGGATGGTAGGGGAAAGTGTGTGTGTGCATGGTCGATCATCAGCATCAGTAGTCGAGACCCAAGAGTCCGCCGCCCGCGCCCTCATCATCGTCGCTGTTGGAATCGGCGCCGCCGCTCTCCACCTTGACTGCCGCCGCGAGTGGTGGCTCCACCTTGACCTTCTTCTGCTGCGGCGTCGCTCCTGAGGCCTTGGGCTTGACTACCAGCGGGACGAAGGGGAAGGGCGCCTTTCGCTTCTTCTTGGCGTCCTCGGCGACGCTGCTGGGCTGTACCGGCGCAGCGGGTCGCTGAAGAGAAGGAGCGAGAGGAGCCACGACGGCGGGATCGAGCGGTTTGCTGAACGGATCGGCATCGTCGTCGTCGTCATCGAGTCGCTTGACGTGCCTGTCGCGGAAGAGAGCCTGCACGAGCTCCTCCTCCTCCTCGAGCTCCTTCTGCTGGGCCTCCTTGGTGCGCTCCTCGATGACCTTGTCCAGGTCGAGCCTGGCATTGCGCGTGTTCAAGCTCTTGATGTCGGCCAAGGCGTCGAGGATGTCGAGCTCCACCTTGGAGTCCGTCGTTCGGTTCTCGAGCTGCTTCATCACGTCGCCCTCCTCCTCGAGCTTGCGCTTCTCCTTGGCCTCCTCGATTTGGCTCTCGGTGTTGCGCCAGGGCTCAAAGTTTCGGGACACGTTGAGCTCGGCAATGTAGTCGGCCCTCTCTGGATCGGTCTTGATCGTGAACTCGCCCTTGCACCGCGTGCACTTCATGTAGAACCGGAAGACCTTGATGCCCAAGTACTCCTCCCCCGCCACGGTCTCCTTCTTGGCGTTGAACTTCTTGCCCCGGTAAAGGTACTCGCCGCACGTGAGGCAGCGCACGCTCATCGGCATCATCATTCGCACTGTCTGCTGGTCATTCTTGGGCTTCTTGCCTCGAGGGATCAGCGAGGGATCGAAATCGGGCGGATAGTATTTGTTGATGACCTTGCGCTCTCCCATTTTTTGTCTTTAATTCTTCACCTGCAGCACGATCGCCTGCTCCTTGTGGTCCTTGTTGATATCTTACTTTGACCGGAGCAGGGGGGAAAAGTGTGGCTTGTTCTTTCCCCTTCCTTTCCTTCCTTCCTTCTTTCCTTCTTGGATATAAATTTTATCTATTATTAATAATAATTTAAAATCTTATCTTTTATATATTAAAAAAATGGCGGTCGATGAGGACCTGCATAAGGTGCATGGCCTGTTGGAGGCTCTGCTGAGGGAGCAGGTGGACTTGGGCCGCTGCCTCGACAGGCACCTGCAGAACACGGAAGCGGAAAGGCGAACGGAAGGAGAAAATGGACACCTCTCCGAAGATGAAAAAATCAAATCCATTCTTCACAGTCTGTGCGACGTCGAATCAGAGGGCAGCAAGCTCAAACTCGATCTCCAGATCCTGAATCAGGCCCAGAGGCTGGACCAGCAGCACTCGCCGACGGACGGTGCGCACGATGAGCTGGAGCGACTAAAGGGCGACGTCCTCCGCATGGCCCACACGCAGCAGGAAACGGAGACCCACCTCGCCGAGCTGGGCGAGGTGCTCTCGACCTGCTTGGTTAGCCTCAGCCACCAGCGCGCTGCCGCACCCCCTGGTCCGCTCGCCGGTTACCTTTTCGTTCTATTTTTTGATTTTTTTATATTTATAAATATTAATTTTATTATTCACGGCACGCAGAAGAGGGCTCTGGTCGAGGCCAGCGGTCGATCTCAGCTGAGATCTACGCGCTCCAGAAAGCGCTGCAGGAGGAGCGCGGCCGGAACAGCGAGTTAGGCCAAACGATCGCCACACTACGCCAGGCCGCTGAGGAAGGTCACTCTCTCTCTCTCTCTCACTTCAACCTCGAATGCTGGGAGGATCGGGACGCGCGTGGGCTGATCTTGCGGCGTGCATCGTACTCTGTAGGCCAACAAATGAAACTGGCTTTGGAAACAGCGCTGTCCGAAGGAGCCGACGAAGCGAAGCGCGCAGCCACCGCTCGGCTCAAACTGCAGGCCGAACTGGAGGAGGCTGAGCGTGCCCTGAAGAAGGTACGCACAACAACAGCAACAAGCTTGCTGAGTACTCTCGAGCTCACCACAGGTGGTATCATCATCTTCAGGAACGCAAGTTGGCGACAAAGTCCAAGAAGCGACATGATGAAGAGAGCAAGAAAAACATCGCCACGTTCAAGGAGCTCCGGAAGGAGCTGAAAGAACAGTTTGGCCAGGTCGCTACGCTTGAGGATCAAGTCGAAGAGCTCAAGCAGGAGCTTGCCGATGAGAAAGGACGGTCGCAGAGCGCCCAGGCGCAAGCAGTTGAGGCACAGGACCAGAAGCGCGAACTTCAGGAGATGTTGCGAGCAGTGCGCGAAGAGGCATCAATCCTGAAGAGCTCAGCGGCGCAGGCGAGCACGCGGGAGAGTGGCATGGCCGCAAGGATCAGCGAACTGGAGGCACATCTGGCAAACCGACCAGAGGCCCAAATGACGAGCGAGGCGACGGCCGTGCAGAGCTCTGATGACGGCAACTGGGAAGCGAGCTACCGCAAGCAAGAGGAAGAGATGCAAAGAGAGATGGAGCAGTGGGAACGGGAGCGAGGGGAGCGAATCGCGCAGATCGATACGCTCACGGCACAGTTCGCCCAGGTGAGCGAGGAGCTAGCGCAGCTCAAGACAGCTCTAACAGAAGGCGAGGAACGGGCGAGACTTGCGGCAGAACGTACGAATGCCGCAGAGCAAGCCCTGACCACAGCTACCGCTGAGTGGACCAAACGACTGGCTGTGTCGGAAGAGAAACTGCGAGAGATTGAAAGTCAGGCTGCGCATAGAGGCCGTGAAGAACGTACGTTACACCGCCACCCGCGACGTAACATTTTAGCTGGCGTTAATTCTGATTGTGGTGTTTGTGCAGTGCGAGGTGACCTAGACCGATTGCAGGCCGAGAATGCATCGCTCATCGCACAGCTGAAACAAATGGAACAGGAAGTCCAGTTGCACAAAGCGGAAGCGGAGACGCTGCAACAGCTTTCCTTGCTGAAGACTAGCCCAGCGCTCGCGGCGCACACAGGAATCCAAACGCGAAGGAACCTGGAGCCCGAGATGATAGCGGCAGCTCGCGAGGCAACCTACAGTGGTCGGCAGCCAACGGCGGTGTCAGCAACGGCGGCAGCCAAAGACTACAACATGAGAAAGGTAAGGAGGCACAGCGAGGCCGACAAGGAGCAGGACATAACCGATCTCCTGCAGAGCGACGACGTGGTGCACACGCGGCCCCGTACCATGCCTGCCAAAGCGAGCGCGGACATCATGCACGACGAAAGCGAACCAGCGGTCGATTATAACTCCGATAGAACTGGCACTGATCTACGCACCGACCCCGTAGAGTACTTGAGCGAAGAATTGGTACACGTGCTCTTTCCATCAGTTGTCCAGACCCGTGTTCCTCACACCATTCTCCTCAGGCTTTGCATCTATTCGCGCGCTTGCCCGTAGGCGATCTGCTTGCCCTGACCCGCGTCAATCGCAAGTACCGACGGTTCGTTCATCACCAATGGATCTGCGTCGGGACCTACCAGGCAGGTAGGTGTAATTGACACTTCTCTCTGCACACAGGATCGCTAGCGACGCTTCGTTGTGGCGGCCCAAATGTCAGCGCCTTTGGCACTTCCAGGAGGGCGAAGGATCCACCTACACAGACACGGGTAATGCACCTCCTCTTTTGGTCAAACAGCGATGTGCTGGTTCAGTAGCTCCCCGCTTACCTTTCTACTACACTCAGACTGGAAGGAGGTGTACATCTATCGGCACACTCACTACAAGCAAGTTTCCTGCGTCATTGTGGGCGACACAAATGTTGGCAAGAAAACCCTCATTACTGCCTTCGAAGGTGCGCCTCCGGCCTTGCGACGCAGTGCGTCTCTTGAGTTGTGCATCCAATCCCAAGACTCAAATGCGTGCTCGCCCAGGCATGGTCACGCAACGAGGATGGAAGCGGGGCAATGAGAAGCACAGCTGCACCGTGTGTGTGGAATCGCTCTTCGGTGTGCCCACTATGTTTAACCTCACCGTTTTGCGAGCGAGTCGTACGTAGATCCTCGACGCCTGTTGTTGTTCTTGGTACGCTAACGCCTTGATACTGCAGCTTCGGACCCGTACACAGATCTCACGCATCGGTTGGCTGAGCATTTGAAGCGCACCAATGTCGATGTCTTCCTCGTGTGCGTGCCAGCCAGCGGCAGCATCGAAGCAACACAGTATCGGTATGAGCCGCATGCCACACCACACGCGAGTTGTACTGACGCATCATGCACGATTATCAGATTTGGAGCGCTTGAACAAAAAATTCTGCCTGCCTTGGACGCTCTGTGTCCCGGCGTGCCGCGCATCCTCGTGGGTACCGAGACGGATAAGAAGGAAGAGCACTACGATCATAGCCACCCCACGGCGATCCCCCTCGTATTCTCTCAGGTCACCGAGAAGCTTCATTTCCGAGCCACCATCTTCACATCGGCCATGAGCAATCGGTATACACAGCTTACTCGCCTCTGCGCCGCATCACACCCGAGTTCTAAGTCGCTTGGTTGCGTTGCCACAGTGGCCTCGTGGACCTATTCGAGAAGGCGCAGAGCCTGGTACCCACGCCTAAGCTCAAACTCAAGGTGTCGCACGACCAGGTAGTGGTCATGAATCAGACCATCCGTAGCAAGGTGCGGCTAACCTTGAACACGTTGAGTGAGGCGGAGGACTGGTCGCTCTCTCTCTCTCTCTCTCTTTCCTTACGCCGCTCGTTCGTTCTGAAAGCTGCAGGAACGGAAACCGCCACGGAGCACCGCCCTCAACTCGAGGGCATCCGCACAGTACGGCTATGCCGACCCAGCTTCCTCGCTCCCCACGCCCCTCCAGACGTCGCCTTCATCGCCTCGCCGGCAAGCCACGCCCTCGCGTGCGACACCTTACGCTCCGTCTACTCCCTACACTCCCTACAACTCCTCGACGCTCTTCACCCCTGCGAGTTCCGGCGCGACACCATCCGACGGCCCAGCGCTGTCGCCCTATCTCTACCAGACGCCCGTCTCGCAATCCACCCCGTTGCCCGCAGGCAGCAACGAACGACGCCAGTCTCTCACATCCGCCGCGTCAGCGGGCTCAGTCACCCCAGGAAGCACACCACGTTCGCGGCGTCATCTGCGATCTTCCATCTCCGACACGCCTCGCCCTCAACGTGACAACAAGTGCGTCCTGCAGTGATCGGCACAACGGACGAGTGGTGTGCATACGGCCGTGTGTGGGCCATTTCGGTCAGCATGAACAGCGGCTGGTATACATCCCCCCTCTCTCTCTCTCTCTCGCCAACTTCCTTCCCGAGCTCTACGGCCGTATGTGAGGTGTCGTATTGTATGTACAGAAGTGCTGAAGAAGAAGTGCCACATCAAGGAGCAGAGGCAGGAGGAGGCGGGGGTGGCGGGAGATGGCCGGGAGGCGGGAGCAGATCCTTCTCTGCATCGGCTGCGGGCGCCAGCGAACGGCCTCGGGAGTCGGCGGCTCGGCCTACGCGAGGAGACGGGAGAGCGGCGATGGTCTCGTCGGAATCGCTGCCCTCGCTCTGTTCCCATGGGCCATCCCCGGTCGACGGGGGAGGAGGCGCCGACGCCTCCAGCGACACCACGCGCATGCCCTCCTCGTGATCGGGCTTCACACGCGCCCGAGGATCAGGGCACATGGCCAAGTGCGCGCTGATGAAGTCGTCCGTCGTGCGTCTGAATGTCTCCAAGTGCGGACGGCTGATCTCAACGCTCTCCCTCTTGTTCGACTTCTTCGGCTTCGCCTGCTTTAGCTTCTGCTTCTGCTTTTGCTGGTGGTCGTGGTTCTGGTGACGCTTCTTGAGGAGGACGATGTCAATCTCTACCTGGCTCTCTCGCTTCCTCTGCTCCTCGTCATCGTCGGTGGGCCGCGGCACCGCTGGATTGAGCCACGTCGGGGTGAGGCACCCCATCCGGGCAAGGCCGCACGAGACGATGGACTCGCCTTGCTCGCTGCGTCCGCGGTGATGAGCATCGTCTTCTTCGTCTCCTCCCGTGAACCGCTTGGGCGCCATGCAGTTGCCCAGCGAGCACGAGACGAGGCACGGCCGCTTCATCTTGGTGGTGGCTGGCTCCGCTCGCGGACGGTCCTGGTGCATGGAGGTGAAGTCCTTGACCGGGTTCAGACCCTTGCTGCTCTCCCACGCCGCGCTCCCTCGGTCGTTGTCATCACGGCTGACTACAATCGCCGGCGATCGTCGAGCGCCAAAGCAGGCGCCAGCGCCAACGGAGACGAAGCAGAGGTCTCCCTCGTAGTGGGAGGCTTCGTCGTGTATCCTTCTCTCTGTGCCCTGCGCGTTGCCCATCTCAAGGTGGTGAATGATGGATGGTGTGGTAGGAGAAGAAGGATGACCACTGAGGGCAAGACTCTTCCGTGGGTGTGTGCGGAAGGAGTGGGGTGGCTAGATGAAGACAAAAAGTGCTGGTCAAAGCAAGGGGGACATCTTTGTGCCTGTGGTTATGTGCCTCTCATGTCACCCTGGGGCGTCGGTCTCCTCTTGGGAGCTTCGCGACACCCCGAGTCTCCCTCCTTGGCGCGGAGACACTGGTGGCCTTGTCAGGCGCGTCACCTCCTCAGCCCCTTGACGCACGAGGAGACGCAGCAGGAGTTCGGAGTTGGACGTCCAGCTAAAATTTTCTCATTCATGAGTTCTAGGGCGAAGCGACAGTGCGGGGTGAGGGTGTGTGGTCAGCGCAGCCACTCGGCGAGAGCCACGGCCCACTTCTCCCGTACGTCGGGCGTCTTGCTCTTCTCGCCCAGGTAGACCTCGAAGAACGCTCGGCTGAGCGCTGGCGAGTCCACCACGCCCACCTCCGTGCCGTCCACCGACACTGCGGCCGATCCGGAGATCGCGAGCGTTAGCGGACTGGCTGATGGCTTGTGCGGGAGAGGAGACGTTGGTGTGTGTACCACTGAGGGCGCCTCCCTTCTTCCAGGTGAAGTCGATCAACATCCCCTTCTTGAGCTGCGCGGGGAAGAAGTTGCCAAACTCCTTGAGGGCCTCCTCCTTGTTCTCCAGCATCCTCGAGGCCACCGCCGACACCAGCCCATTGCGCAGGTGCGAGCCCGAGGTGTCGCCGGTGGGGATCAGCCGAATGGTCTTGGTGAATGGCCCGTCGCGCAGCGCGTCATACACTGCTTGATTCTTCTTCAGGTCTTCGGGTGATTGCTCCTGTTAAGATCATGACCAGATGAGTACAGACGAACAGCATACGAGGGGACGTGCACGAGGGAGCTGGGTGCATGCTCACCTTGAAGCTGGACAAGGCACTCCGCACGTCCTTCGGGTCGGCGTAGAGGGCAATGGCGTAGGTGGTGAAGAACACGTACATCGTCCTGATGCCAACGGCCAGCACTTGGCCTGAAACCCACAACGAACACGATCGAGGAAGGTTAATGGTGCACACATGCGTGCATAGAGAGGGCCACACAAACCATCGGTGGAATCGTCGAGGCGGAGCGTCTTGGGGAAGATGAAACCGGATCGGTCCTCTTTCACTGAGTCTGCAGGCACCTCTGCCGGAGCTGTGGCAGCGAGCACCGGAGCCAGAGGCGAGGGAAAGTCATCCTCCGCGCCACGATAGGCAGACGCCAGCGCCACAAGGGCCATGCCACTGGCCACTCCCCAACCCCAGGGCGCTCCCTTTGCTGAGGATGTCTGCGGAGAGGAAGGGAGTCAGCCCCCGCGCAGCTGCGAACAACGCGGAGAGGGAAAAACCACACCGCAGAGCTCGAGAATAACCTCCGTGCAGGCCTCGCTCCCACAGAAGGGCGGTGCGTAGCTCGGAGAGCAGCACAAGATGAGGAGTTCAGACCCCTCCGACTAAGACCACCAGCCTCACTCGCACAGGCCACAGATGAGATGCGTCGCATTTTCGCACGGGACAGACAGATTGGATAGAGATGAAATCGTCAGCGGCGCAGGAAAAAGCGAATTTCTTTGCTTCCGCTCGTGGCGATTAGGAAAGGATGCGTAACGGTCGGTCAGGGAATTACAAGAACATTTGTTGTTCCTGGATTTTTCCGACGGCTGGGTCGGTACAAGAACGCAAACGGCCGCGTTTGGCGCTTTGTTGAGGTTCCACCTAACGCCATCAGCTTTCATCACAAAAACCATCATCAGCATCATCCTCTCGAGGACACACCTGCTCAGATCCGCGCAAACTCACCAGCAAGACCAGCACGGTCACGGATTCAGCACTTTTGCCTTTCTTTCTCTTTTTTGAAGGATTTTAGTTATTTTCCACAACAGCTCGATTTAACGTCCAAGACACGAGAGTGAGAGATCTTCGCACGCAGAACAACAATCAACAGAAGATGAATCCCAATACTCGAAGTGTACTCAGCTCCTGGTTCTCCTCCGAGGAGAGGCCCCTGGCGCCTACCGCGCCCGGCCATCGCCAGGAAGCGCCCGACTACGTCTATGCGCCCGTGCATCCGACGCTCGCCAAGAAGCTGGAGAAGCGGGGAGCAGGGCGAGGCAGAGGCGCGCCGCACGGCAAGGCGCCACGCAGTGCAGGCCCCAGTCCCATTCGCCCCAGCACGTTCATAGGAGGAGGAGGAGGGCGCCCGCACCACGGGTCGCTCGACGACGGGGATGTGGCTGGCCCTCGCGGGCCTCGGCGGCAGCTGCGTAGCTCTCAGGAGGATGGCGATCATCACCAACGCGGCGCTCAGGACGATGGCGCCGTCACCAAAGGTAGAGATGCATCTTTCAGTCCGCGCTGCTTGGCTCGCGCTTGGGTTGTTGTGCACCACGAGTGATTCGCTCACGCGTCAATTATGCGTGTGGATATGATCCCTCTGCTGCGCAGGACGCAACTACAACACCGAAGCGTTCGATTACAACAACGCCTCTGGCGCTGACGCTGCGTCGTGGCGCGCTCCGCGATCACTCCCATCATCGGCATCGTCCACCCCCAAGAAGTCGTTTCAAGCGCCCAGGCAGCGACGATCACGATTCAAGGAACATCTCTTGCCCGAGGAGGTAGAGAGTGGTCTCAAGGATGGTACTCTGCTCCAGGGCGTGCTGCGTGTGAACCACAAGCGCATGCGACTCGCCTACGTCTCAGTCGAAGGATTCGATAAGGACGTTCTTATCGACGGGGTCTTTGCACGCAACCGCGCGTTCGAGGGCGACATCGTGGTCATCCGGCTCAACGACCCCAGCGAGTGGGAAGTCGTCAAGGACGACAAGGACGACGAAGAGGACGAGCCGGCAGAGGTAGCGGACGAGTCCGACGACGACGAGTCCGACGACGAAGTCGACCTCAAGCCATCCGTTGCCGATTCCGTTGCCGTTGACGCCATGACCGACACCGATGACGACGTCGACGCAATCGCGACCGAGGTTGCCATCGAGAGCGCCCCCGCCACGGAACTGAGCTCCGCTTCCCTCGACGACGGCAAGGTGCCTGACTATGAGGAAGGGCTAGATTCAGAGGCAGCCGTCCCAGCTAGGGGCTGGTGGCAGCCCAGCACCGTGACTTCCGTGGAGGTCGCGGTAGAAGTCGAGGCCGCCGGTGGTGCCGCAGCGGTCGTCGTGGCTCTTGACGGTGGTAAGCCCTCCACGCCCAAGGCCGCGAAGGGCAAGAGGTGCTGGAAGTGCCAGGAGATCGGCCACATCTCGCGCGACTGCACTGGCTCCGTGAGCGCTGCCGAGAAGACACCCTTGTCAAAGGAGAAGAAGCCGCAAGCGGCGAAAAGGGAGAAGCCCGCTAAGAAGCAGCCCGTGGAAATCAAGGAGGGCGACGAGACGAAGCTGAGGCGAACCGCCAAGGTCGTCGCCATCGCCAAGCCCAACCACGTCGAGGAGATGGTGGGCTACCTCAAGCCATGCGGCCTCGCCGAGGAGGAGCTCGGACGAGGCAACTTCTTCGCTTTCTTTGTTCCGCTGGAGAAGCGAATGCCGCGCATGCTGGTGCCCGTCAAGCGTCTGTCGGCTTCGATCATCGGCCATCCGAACGAGCTCACCACCAATCTGTTCGTGTGCAAGCTGACCGGCTGGCCTGCCTCAAGCGGCCACCCGAGAGGCGAGCTCACCAAGAACATGGGTCCGTCAGGCGACATGGAGGTGGAGCTGCGCGTCCTGCTGCAAGACAACAACATCGACTGGGAGGACAGCTTCGCACCGGAAGTGTTGGATTGCTTGCCTCGCATCCCACCGCTCCCTGCCCGTTGGGAGATCCCCGCCGAGGAGCTCACCAGCAGAAAGGATCTCAGGAAGGAGCGCATCTTCACCATCGATCCGGCCACGGCCAAGGACATGGATGACGCAGTTTCCTGCCAGCGTCTGCCCGACGGCACCTACCGCGTGGGCGTGCACATTGCCGACGTCACCTACTTCGTGAAGGCGGACACTCCGCTGGACGAAGACGCCAAGAAGCGCGCGACCACTGTTTACATGGTCCACCGCTCCATTCCCATGCTGCCACGTCTCCTCTCCGACAACATGTGTTCGCTCGTGCCTGGCGAAGACCGTCTGGCGTTCTCCGTCACCTGGCGGATGGACAAGGAGGGTAACGTGCTCGAGGAACCCTGGTTCGGTCGCACCATCATCCGTTCGTGCGTCAAGATGTCGTACGAGGCCGCTCAGGAGATGCTCGACGACCGTTTCATTCCGCCCTCCTCCTCCTTGGAGGTCGAGCCGACTCCGCCCGACGCCAAACCGGTCATCAAGCGGGGTTCGATCTTCGTCAAGGACCCTACGGCGCCGGAGCACAGGGTCGAGGACATCGTCGAAGACGTCAAGGTGCTCAACGAGATGGCTGAGTCACTTCGCAAGAAGCGCTTCGAGGATGGTTCGCTCACGCTCGACGACGCCAAGATGTACTTCTGCCTCGACGACAAGATGCCAATCGACGTAGGCGTCTACGTGCGCACGGCCAGTCACTTCCTCATCGAGGAGTTCATGTTGCTGGCCAACAAGAGTGTCGCCAAGCGGATCCACGCGGCCTTCCCCGATCGCGCTTTGCTCCGTCGTCACCCGGCCCCCAACGACAACAAGCTCGCCGAGTTTATCACGATGTGCAACGCCAACTCGATCAGCTTTGACACGGGCAGTTCCAAGGGCTTCCAGCGCTCGCTCCAGGCGCTCAACTCGCTGCCCAACCCCGACGTAGCCTCCGTCGTGACGCGGCTCGCCATGAAGCCGATGTGCGTGGCCAAGTATACGTGCACCGACGAGGATGCTGGCGCTGATGCCTACAGGCACTACGCCCTCGCCTTCGACCACTATACCCACTTCACGTCGCCCATCCGTCGCTACGCTGACGTGATCGTCCACCGCTTGCTCGATGCCTGCCTCCAAGGCCTGCCCGCGCCGCTCGAGAAGGACGATCTATCGGCCATCTGCGATAACTGCAACATGAGGAAGACCAAGGCCGACAAGGCCCAGGACAAGTGCGATCTGGTATTCCTGTGCACTTTGCTCAAGAACCACCCGCCCAAGGATCTCGAAGCGACTGTCATCACCGTCAACAGTCGTAGCTTCGAGGTCTACGTCCCCCTTTACGGCGTGGAGAAGCTGGCGCGTGCCGAGGACCTCCCCTTGGCCAAGCTCGACCACGACAAGAAGAACCAGGCCCTCTATCTCCACTGGCATGCCGCCGCCACCGACGCTGCCCCGGCAGCTGCCGATGAGGCGTCGCCCGCTGCTGGTGGGCAGAAGACCGGACAGGCCACCGCCAGCAAGAAGGTCATCGTCCAGGAGATCAAGCCCTTCACGCGTCTGAGGGTGCGGCTTTACCCGGACCTTCAGCGACGTCCTATCGACGTGCGGCTAGCCGTCGTACCCCCCGAGGGTGCCGCGGTGCCGGACAACTACTACGACGCGCCTGTGCAGAGCAGCGAGTCCGCTTCCGCCAAGCAGCAGCCCAAGACCCCGGTGAAGCAGCAGGGTCGTAAGCAGCACCAGCAACCTCCTCGCCCCGATCATGGGCCGGAGAATCATGAAAAGCACCTCGAGAATTGGATCAACGATGCCCGGGAGGACGAGGCAGCGCAGAGGCAGCAGCTTGCCGATCGCATCGGGCTCTTTATGAACGACGCGACGCAGACGAAGCTTCACCTGCCCGCCGACCTGACGTCGTTTGAGCGACTCATTGCTCACGAAATAGCCGAGGACCACGGCCTCCACCATCATTCCGCGAACTACTTCTGCCCCGAGACCGGCACCAAGGAGAGGCGTCTGACGCTCTTCAAGCACGCGCCTCCGGCGAGCGGACGTACTCGCTCGCGCTCTGTCCCTGGCGCGACCTCAAGCGTGCCGCAAGGCGAGCCCTCGGCAGTGGGAGCCAAGACCCCGAACCGGAGGCTCAAGGCCAAGGCCCATCGCACGCCAGGGCCTGCTGGCGAGGGAGCAACCCCAGTTGCTGGAGGCGTCCCCGCCGAAGCGACAACTACGCCCAAGAAGAGGCCTGTCCGCAAAGCCAAGGAGGGTGTCAAGGAGCGCGCTGCCGCAGTGGGCGACCAGTTGGAGGCCGAGGACGGCGCCCCGGCGGAAGTGCGCACCAAAGTGCATCGCCCTAAGAGGGTGCCGAAGAAGCAGCACCCAGCACCAGCAGCTCCAGCTCCCTCTCCCGCTCCCGTCGCGATCCAACAGGGCCGGCCCGAAGAGGCAGCATAAGCAGCCTCACCCCCGGGTTTTGCAGTAGCGTAATAGCTGCTGCTCACCTGTTTTTGTTCAGCTCCCCACCTTTTGTTGTTGTTCTTGTACATGCTGTACAGTGAGAGAGAATGCACAATACACACCACGAGAGTGAAGACAAACAGCTCCTGAGCAGCACAACACCAACGTGCCTGGCACGCGCGGCAGCCAACCCAACATCCTGAGCCTTGCCCGTCGTTGGCTGGCCATCGAAAATTGGCTTGGTTGTGGCGTGTTCTGCCTCCGCGCACACGACTACTCAAAGGACTCACTCTGACTGGCTCATCAGATTGTTGCACCCAAGCAGAAGGAGGGAGCACTCCCTTCCCCCACCAAGAACACACTACCACCACTTCTCGCAACGAAAGTAGCACATGAGAAGAATGAGCCGCTTTCAGTACGTGCGCGACGTGATGGCCAAGCCCGTCCTCACGGTCACCCCCGACACCACGCTCAACGTGGCGCTGGGCACCATGTTGCAGAAGCGCATCCACCGCCTGCCTGTCGTCGAGTCAGGCAACCCCAACAAAGTGATCGGCATCGTGACGGAGCGCAACCTACGCCTTGCCGCTGACAGCCCCTTCCTGGAGGAGAGCGCGCAAGAGGTGCTCGAGCATCTGGCCAAGCACAAGGTGGGCGAGATCATGCGCAGCTCGGTCGCCACGGTCACCGAGGACGCGCCCATAGTAGAGGCGGCCAAGATGATGAGGGTCTCCAACGTGTACGTACACCCTGTTTCGCTTGCCTCTGCTTGAGAGTGTACCGGCCCCCTAAACAACTTGCCCCCTGCGATCCAGTGGAGGCGTGCCCGTGCTCGACAAGCAAGGCCAGCTGGTTGGTATAATCACGAGAACGGACATGATCGACCACCTGATCCGCGTTCTCGAGCCTCTCGATGCCAGCGAAGCCCAACAGTGATCACTGCCGACACCAACAAATAAATAAAAAGAAAAAAGTAACAAACAAACAAATAAACATAAAGCATAAATCTTATTCCAACTCCGCGGCACAAGATGGAAGAGCAGATTGGCGAGCTTGTTGGCTTTTTGGTGAACTCCAAGCCCGAAGTACGTTCCCTTGTGTTGGGCGCCCGGGTCAGGTTGGAGGCGGAGGGCCATTTCAGGTGTGAATCACCACTGATGCAATTTTAATTTCTCTCTTTGAAGGTTCGGCAAATCGCCCTTCAGCACCTGGTCTCCTTCACCGGGTCTTCCGAAGGACGTGAACAGCTCAAACCCACGCCCGTGCTGCCCAACCTTTGCCGCCTCCTGGGCGATCTACGGGTATGTTTGGATCGTTTGCACTCGCTGATCATCTGCACCGGAACTCATTTAATCACTCACTCACTGTGGTGAGTGCAGCCGATTGCCACGCTCGCTTACACTTGCCTGATCAATCTGTCGGAGGACAACGAGTATGCCGGCCAGATGTTGCAACGGCCTCGGTTTTGTGTCTCGCTGGTCCGCAATCTGACGGTACGTGCGTGCAGCAGCAGCAACAACAACAGCTGCCTCGACACCTTTTCTGTGGCTCATGTGTGTGTGTGCATCGGTGGTTACGTGCAGAACGAGGAGCACGAGCTGGGTGAACTGGACATCCTCTTGCTCAACAACCTGACGCGACTCGAGGAAGGCAGCCGACAACTGCTGCAGGTGGGCGAGTCGCTCGAGGGCTTCTACCTGGAGAAGCTCGTCGAGCTCCTCGTGAGCAAGAGGGGCGACGAGAAGAAGGATCCATACGCCTGGATCGCGCGGGTGCTCATGAACGTCTCACAGCTTCCCGAGGCCAGGAAGATCCTGCTCGACGAGAAGCGGGACATCTTTAAGGACCTCCTCAAGGACATCCAGCATCGCAACCCCATCCGGAAGAGGGCCATCCTCGGCGCCATCAAGTACAATCACCCTCCATACTCTGATTGTCGCTCGCGTGTGTACGAGCACGGGTTTGACCCTTGGTGCGCAGAAACTGCTGCTTCGAGCAGAGGAAGCACGACTGGTTGCTGGCCGAGGACAAAGTGAACATCCTGCCCTATCTGCTCTACCCTCTGGTCGGACCTGAGCCGCTCAGCGAGGACGACATCGAGGGGATGCCCGTCTTTTTGACTAAGCTCGGCCCGAACAAAATGATCGAGGGGGACGTGGAGAGCAGGAAGTTGGTCGTCGAGGCTCTGACCCTGCTCACCGGGACCAGACGCGGACGTGACTTCTTCCGGGCTAAGAAAGCGGTACGGACATCCGTCCTATGCTGTACAATCGCCGTGTGTTCGCTTCCAGAGTTCAGCACTGATCAACCTCTATATGACTTGACTCAACTCAACATGCAGTATCCCATCGTGCGAGACGCGCATCGGGTGGAGGACAACGAAGCCATTAGCGAGCTGTTCTACATTCTGGTCGATCACTTGATGCGGGACGAAGAGCCGCTTCCCCCCGCGCAGCCCATTCCGGAAACGCCGAGCATGAACCAGGAGACCGAGGCCGAGAAGAAGCTCCTCGCGGATGCCCAGCACGAGGAGGTGATGGACGGGATGGACGTGCTCGTGAGCGACTCCTCGGACGACGAGGACGAGGAGGGGGAGAAGGAGAGCGTCGACTAAAAAGAACAGTGCGGAAACATTTTCTCCTTCCTTTTTCTTTCCCGCCGAGAAAATACCTACGCCGCGTTGTGGCCAAAGACCAGAAGACAAGAAGGATGCTGCGGCCATTGGAGCAGCGTGTAGCGGATCTGGTTCGTTCTTCGCAAAACATCGTCTCGATATCACAGGCCGTGGAGGAGCTTGTTCTCAACAGTACGTACGGGTGTTTCGTTCACCGCGTAGCGGACTTGCACGACTTCGAAGTGGTTTCTTCTTGTTTTTTGATTCAACGCTGATGGTATGCAGGTATTGATGCGGGGGCCACCTCAGTGGAGGTCAGCACAGCCATAGAACGACACGGTTTCGAAGTGAGAGACAACGGTACTGCTAAAGCCAGCATGATGCTGAGAGAGCATCCTCTTCAGGAGGGCCAGGCTCAATGAGGCTTGGGGACGCGCTACAGGGCATGGCATCAGACAGCGAGACCTCGAGCTGGTCGGCGGTAGGTCAGGTGCGGCGGCCATGCATCGTGGCTACGTTGACCAAATGGCCATAATCTTACTCTCTACTCTCTTCTTCGCAGTGACATCGAAGATGCACTCCCTGGAAGACCACGTTACTACCTACGGCTTTCGAGGGTTCACTCCACTGCGCTGCCTTTCTCTATCCTCAACATCTCTAAGTCCCGTTGTAGAGAAGCGTTGAGCAGCCTTGGCGCGCTTGCTTCGGTCGAGATTACCACCAAGTGCTCTGACTCGGCACAGACGTTCGTCAAGAGCATACGAGGAGGACAAGTGATTTCTGCGGGGACGGCCGACGCCCACCGAGCTCTCGGTACCACCGTGACCATTCGGGATCTCTTCTACAACATGCCCGTTCGCAGGAAGCAGCTGTCGTCAGGCCACGAGTTGGAGAGAGTCAAGCAGACTCTAGAGCAGATTGCGCTGGTACATCCTCAAGTGAGGTTCTCCTTGCACGACGCAACGAAAGGCACGACGCTATTGCAGAC
>CDFA01019459.1:0-12067 GCA_000826305.1 Acanthamoeba healyi
GCAGTCCTCGTCCTTGGCCGCGTACCTGATGAAGAGGGACGAGAGGCAGAACGCGATGTAGAGCACGGCCAGCGTCACCGTGCCCAGCTTGCCCGGTATGAGGCTGCTCACCAGATTCTGCGTCGTGCTGTGTCGCAACAGCCAGCACACAACAAGAGGTCTCAGTGACATGTTTGGGCTGCAGGGGAAGAGGAGATTGCAAAGATTGAAAAGATTTGGGTGCTGGTACCTGAATGCGACGAAGATGAGGAAGAAACCGAGGCAGATTATAATCAAATCGCGAATCGGTTTCTTGGCGGCCTGGCCTCCGTCGCCGTCGAGCGGAGCTTGCGCGATCAGCAGCGGCGTGGCCTCGCCCACGCTGCCCTTCATGACCGGTCGACCCTCCTCTCTTCCCGGTCTCCTCCTTCCTTACCTTTCTCCCTTCTGCAGATGCAGACGTTTCGTTCGTTCGTTCGCAGGAGAACGAAAACTAACGAACACAAGAAGGGACAGGAGTGCAAGAGGAACAGCAGCAGGCCTTTTAGTGAGAGTGCAAGAAGCGAAGCAAGAGAGAGGAGCTAGCTCCGAACACGACCCCACACACCGCCCTAACAACAACCAGTCACACGCCAGCGCAATTCGGCATTCTCCGTTTCTCGCGGTGGAAGCCAACACCCCAGGTTGTCGACAGATAACAACTCCCGCCCAAACTCCTGGAATGCCGCCAATGCTGTGGGGCAATACAAAAGGTGTCTTTGATTCTCTTTTGTCTACACAAGCAAGCTGCGTTATCAACCGGCGTGTAGACAAATTTGGGACACGGTGTTCAGCAGCTCTCAGGAAGGAGAGATCACGCGGGAGGAAGGAGTCGGTTGCGGCCGACGCAGGCTCGGAGCCAGTCGGGCGTGACGACCAGAAGGCCCGGGTTGATATCGCGGGCCACGCGGAGGGCCGCCGGTTGCGCTTCGTCATCTTTAGGCGCCGCTGAGGCGAGGACGTGCGTCGTCTTGCTGGTGAAGCGCTCGGAGACGCGTCCGCCATGCCTGTACGCATGTGCGCGCGGGTGGTGTCAGCGTGTGGTGGCGATGAATGCAGATGCGGAAGAACGCAGGTCGGTACCGCTTGATGGTCGCGCGGAGGGCGTCGTGTTCGCCGCCCACCAGATGAAGGTAGAACCTCAAGCCCGATAGGAACCTGTTCGCAGACTGCTTGGTCGGCGCTGGTTCCTCGTCCATGTGATCAGCAGCTGTGCCCTCTTCTTCCTCCTCTTCCGTGATCATGCGCCTCTTCTTGTTCGGTCGTTGCGTCTCACCGCCTTCGGTGGGATCTTGCAGCGTACGACATGTCAGTCAACACACACACGCGCAGCGAGGTGGGCAATGCCAGAGAGCAGGATTGTACCTGATGGCAATGAGGCCGGCGTCGGGGGAGGAGTGGCCGGCACGAGCTGCGAGGCCGAAGCAGAGCCCATCAGCTGATGGCCCTGCGATGTCGGAGGCGATGATAGCTCTGATGAAGACGACGAGGCGGGCCCACGGCGTCCGCGTCGAAAGTAGTATCTGGAGACACACGCACACGCACGATGAGAGGCTCGCTCGCTGCCGGGATGAGCGCTGTGATGATGATGGAGTGTCACTGGGAACGTACACATAGGTGGGCACGCCGTGCGAGACAAGGTAGCGCCGGATGGACCTCTCCGCCGTGTACCAATCGGACCCGCGCAACCCCATGCGCGGCATGTGCACGCTGGCTAAACACACAACAAGAAAGCACCCTCGGTTAGCGTGTGGCGAAGAGCACACACGAGCATATGTGCGCACTTGCCTTTGAGAGCTTTGGCGACCGGAGCCAGTTTCTGGAGGGCTTGTGACAGGGCCGGGAGCTGGATGGGCCCCACCTTGTTTCGCTTGGTCGTCTGCGCGATCACCAGCGCCACATACACGCCCTGGCCCGCGGCGTAGGCGATGGGCAGGCAATCGGACGGACGGCAGAACAGGTCATCGTCGTCGGCCTTTGAAGAAAGAGCGACATGGTAAGCAGCCGTCAGCGTCGCACTCATGAGCGCCAAAGCACAGGTCTGGAGGAGAGGGGAGAGAGACCTCATCCTCGAGCGTGCGCTTCTGCTTGAAGACGAGATGAATGTCCGCCATCTGGATGTCCTTGTTCTGTCCTGCCTCGGCATAGCGTTCAGCGGGGAGCGGCGAAAGATGGTTCAACGCACGGAACAGCCCTTTCCAGAAGAGAGAGAGAGAGAAGAGGAAGGACTCTGTGAGCTCAAAGAAACCCTTGGGGGCGCAAACGGAGGAGTCTTGCGGCAATCGCAATACCTCCATGGCCCCATGAGCCACTGTCATCGACGCAGGCCACGATGATGGCGTTCTTGTTCGACCGCTGAAGAGCAAAAGGTGTCAGCGTCTCTGTGAGCCGACATTGTCTGATCAAACAGCGATAGGGTGTGCACCTTTGCGCTGGGCACTGGCTTGGTTACGTCTCCCACGATGAAGTGGATGTCGTCGGCCTCGCGCCCTTCCTCATCCAGGTCGGTGAGTTCCTCAGCCTCCTCTTCCTCCTACGCCCATGGACCATGGTCAGTCTCAGTTCATGCTTGCGTGAGAGTGTAAGGGCGATGAGAAGCCTCAGGCGTACCTCGTCCTTTTCCTTTCCTTTGTCTTGTGACGCGGACGCGAGCGTACGCTCGGCGTCGCACATCTCGCATTTTTCGTTCTCCTTGGGGTTGACGAACGTGCACGACGCGCAGACCCACTGCATCGGAGGCTTCGGGGTACCCGGCGTCGCCGCGGTTTGCGATGACGATCGGCCCTCGGCCGCGCTGGGCTCTTGGCTGCTGTCTGGTGTGGTCTTGTCCGAGTCTTCGAGCCAACGGGTGGCGATGATCGACGAGGAGATGTAGCCGTTGGCCTTCCACATCTTCTTGCGTCGCTGTTCCATCTTCTCTTTCTTCTTGGCCTCTTCCTCCTCGGGATTGAAGTCAACACTCCTTCCTCGCAAGTGTCTCTGGAGAGTCCGCAACAAGTCAGGACGCAATGTGAGGTCAGCGCAAGGATCTTGACACCCGCACAGCTCATACGAGAAGATGAGCGAGCGGAGACATACTCGCGTCTTGTGAGGCGTCACTCCAATCCGCTGATTCGGAGCGATGGCGCCAGCCTTGGCCAGCAGCGAGCTCTCCAGGATTGCGTCCAATGCTTCCGCGTCCTTCTCCTTCTCCTCCTGAAGCTGATGCGTAAGCGACGCACATGCGCTGGTGCAACCCCTGACGCACTCGTACATACCTTGGCAGATTGGCTCTGGACCTCCATGGCCTCTTCCTCGTCGGGCAGCATGGTCGGCGCCTGCGTGGCTGAGATGTGCTCGTCCACTTGGTGAATGGACAGGTTCTTCATGTTGGACTCGCTCTTGGCCAGGATCGCATCGATGTCGTCGTCCTCGATGGTGCTGTCCTCGTTACTGATGACCTTGCGCAATCCGTACTGGATGATATCAAACAGCTGCTCGGGCGACTCCTTCTCCTCGTCCTTGTCCGCCCTGAACTTGCCCTCTTCGATGACAGCGCTGCTGAGCTTGAGCTTGCGCAGAGCACGCTGCAGGATGACCTCCTCCACTGTATCCTTCGTCACGAGTCGGATTACCGTCACATCCTTCGTCTGCCCGATCCTGTGCACTCGCGCTTCGGCTTGCAGATCGCTGCACAAGAAACAGAATGCACGCAGCAACAAGCGTTCAGCGGCGGACCCAAACTCGGCACAGAGAGAAAACTTGAGAGACGGGAGGGCCGGTACCTCTGCGGGTTCCAGTCGCTGTCCAGGAAGATGACTGTGTCGGCCACCGTCAAGTTCAGCCCAAGCCCACCGGCTCTCGTGCTGAGCAGGAAGACGAACGGACGGTTTTCCTCATCATCTTCGTCTTCGCCTGCCGTCACGTGGTGCATGCGCAGGTCAGGCGTGTCGTGTGTCGAGCGTATGTACGTGTTGTGTGTTTTTGTCTTGTCTTCGTACCGCTGGTGAACCGGTCGATGGCCAGGAATCGCTCCTCGCCGCGGACCGATCCGTCCAGGCGCTCGTAGTTGTAGCCCCGGTAGTGCATGTAGTCCTGGACGATGTCCAACATTCGAGTCATCTGCGAAAACACGAGGACCTTGTGGCCTTCCTTGTGCAGCTTGGCCAGAAGCTTGTCGAGCAGCGCGAGCTTGCCGCTGTTCTCGACAATGTGCTCGCCTAAGGATCAGGAAGTCAGCACAACATACGATATGGCCCGTCTAGCAGACAATGGCGTACCCATCACGAACTGCCCATCAAACTCGGGCTCGGCGCCATCAAAGAGGTAGGGGTGATTACAGCATTTCCTCAGCTCCATGATGACGTTGGACAGCGACGCCCTAGTGGCAGCGAGTAACAGGTCATCAATCGATCAATCTAACTTCCTTCGGCCAGCAGCGGTACGTACCTGTTGCCGCCTCGCCGTAGACCCCAACCGCCGGTGCCCTTGGTGAGCTTGTTGACATCGCGCGTGAGGATCCACTTGTAGTACTTCTTCTGCATCGCTGACAGTCCCTGTACAAAGCCTAGCGTGAGAGCTGATTGTCAGAAGGGGCACATGCGAGCAGGCGCTCGTACTGTGAAGACAATCAGCTCTCGCTTGGGAGGAAGCTCGAGGTTGACGTTGTTGAGCCGTCGACGAAGTAGAAACGGCCTGATAAGCTCTTGCAGCTTGTTGACCAACTCCTTCTCCTTGGCTGACTCCTCCTCATCGTCTCCTCCTTGTACGACAGGTCGCAGTGAGCGAGAACCGCCACCCGCCACCCGCAACCCGCCACCACCGTACCCTGCTTCAGTTGCATCCAGTCCACGCCCTTGAACCATCGCTCGAACAGGTCGAGATTGTTGAAAGTATTGGGAGCGACGAAGTGAAGCAGCGCCCACAGCTCCCTGCAGGTGAAAAAGCAGCACAGCGCCATCTTGTTAGAGATTGACTGGCCAATGCCAGTGCCAATACCCGACCAGAGGGGAGGGAGCACACTAGCGCGTACTTGAGATTGTTCTGCAGCGGCGTGCCGGTCATCAAAAGCTTGTTGGTGATCCGGAACTCGAGGAGCGTAGTGTAGAAGACGGACTCACTGCGTTCGTGGTCATACGGCGTTAGTGAGAGAGCACTGAGCTTGACGTTGAACGTCGAGCCCCAAGTGCAAGACACGTCGCCACAGCACGTACGGATTCTTGAGTCGGTGGGCCTCGTCGACGATGCCATAGCGCCACTTGTAGCGCTGAAGGAACTCAGAATCGGCTAGCAACAGCTCGGGCGTGGTGATGAGCACGTTGAACTCCACGCTGGGGTCCCGCTTCTTGAGCTTGCCCCGCAGCTCCTCGCGTTCCTCCTTCTCGCCAATGTAACGCAGGGTCTTGACAGACGTCGCGTACTTCTCAAACTCCTTCTGCCAATGGTCCACCACGCTAAGCGGAGCCACCACCACTGATCACACACACACACACACGGCAGATCAGCCGCGGTCACCCAGAGGATTCGAGCGAGAGCCTGAGGAGACGCGTACAGAAGGGACCCTGGTTCTGCTTCTCCTCCATGAGGTAACACAGGAGCGAGATGGCGGTCAGCGTCTTGCCCAGGCCCATTTCATCTCCCTGATGTTAAACAAACGCAACGTGATGTGCGCTGTTAGGGTGTGGCTCAAGCGCAAGGGTGCTCAACAGCTGTCGAACGCGGCAGGAAGAAGTGGATAGAGCGAACCAAGATGCCGCTGAGTCCCTTTGAGTACAGCGACGCCAGCCAACCGAGCGCGACCAGCTGTGTGCAGCCACGTCACCCGCAGCACGTGTGTGTGTGTGTGTGAGCGAGTGTGAGTGTGACGCCCCGCATCCTCGTAAGCGACTGGGCGCAAGCGTACCTGATGTTGCTTCAGCTCGCAGTTGACCACCGTCGCCGGCTGCTCCAGCGGCGCTCTGTCGAATTATTTATTTTATATTATATTATATTATATTATCAGTTAAATATTGCACACAAAAAAATTAAAATTAATAAAAAGACACGTACGATTTTTTGTTGAGTTTCGTCATCTGGCCGACGAGTTTGTTGAGGCGAGCCTCGTCGTCGGATTCGTCGATTATGGCCACCTCGTTCTCGCTGCCCTTTCCCCTGCAGTCGAAATCGTCATCGTCGTCGTCTCCGCCGAGCTCCCTCCTTCCTCTCTTCCGCCTTGTCTTCTTTGTGGTGCTGGCTGCCTCTTGCGAACTGGCGGTTTCACGAGAGATCTCGGGCGCCAGCGCCGAAGTCGCGGTGGTTTTCTGCTTCTTCTCGCTCCCACACATCTCGCACGCCGTCGTGTCCGCCCCATTCGAGAACGTGCACTCGCCGCACACCCACTCCATTTTCTCTCGTCTTCTTCGCTGTCCTCAACCGCTCTCGTTTGTGTCGTTGGTCAAACGTTCGGTTTACCTCGAATATTTTGCGAGTTAAAATAATGTCCACCGTGGAGATGAGGTGGCACGCCACCTTAACGATTTGGGGATATCTGGATTTCCTGTGCGCTTTTTCTGTTCTGTCCACACGAAGTTCTACGCCTGGTGCTGGGTTGGGCTCTCCCAGCTTGGTCTCGTATCTCGTTTGGCTTGGCCTCACTCTTCCTCACGCCACTCTATTGCCGCCGGTGGTGCTGGTGCGGTCCCACTTCCCAGCGAGACAGCCAGCCGACAAGCAGGCCAAGAGCCACTTCACACAAGCCAAACTGTAAATCGACACACAAAGAGGACAAGGCCAGATTTGCAGCCGAGACATCGTTGAGAGAGCGATTACGAGGAGGGACAGACCACACAGCCAAAAAGATGGATCTCGCTCCGGGAGTGGCCGCTGGCTTCCTCCAGCAGCTACAAAAGGTGCAATCGGGCGTGATGAAACGAAAGATGGCCGCTGGCGGCGGATTGCTCGCCCTCGCTGCCGCAGCCTACGTCGGTACCTCCCCTTTCCTCCCCTTCATCTCCCCAAATCATTCCACCCTTCACAACCTTAATTTCCCTCAAATTAGCGATTCTGAACCATCACTATTTCTTTTTTTTTATTCTGGCCAAACCCAGATTTTATTTTGTTCCATTTTTTGACGAACAAAATAAACAAGTTGTTTTGTTTGACACGGTGGCGTGGTGTGTGGTGTAGGGTCGAACGTGATGGCTCGCCGACGCAGTCCGGCCGGGCTCCGCCCAAGAAGCGATTCCAGCAGCGGGCTGGGCATGGTCGATCCAGCCGCGAGCAAGCGGAAGGGCAAGACGGCAGTCAACCGGGAGTTCTTCCTTCAGCTCTCGCGCTTCCTCCCCATACTCATCCCCGTACGCTCCTGTCTCGCCGACCCCTTTGCTCGTGTTCGCTCACTTTGCCTTGCAGGGAGTTTGGACCAGAGAGGTGGCCACGATGCTGGGCGTGTTCGTCATTCTGATGGTACGTGCACTTGTGCACATCGACTGCCATCCCATTGGTTAATTGGCACTCGATCAAGTGTTTGGCTGATGTGCAATGTGGTGTGGCGGCGGCGCATTATGTACGCAGTCACGGACATGGCTCGACTTTTGGATGATCGCCAACAACGCCAACATCCTGGGCGCCGTGGTGCAGAGGGACTTCAGCCGCTTCCTCAAATACATCATCCAGTTCGCGCTCATGCAGTTCCCCACCTCGCTTGTAAATAACCTCCTCAAACACTTCATCGACAACCTCGCCCTCTACTTCCGCGAGCGGTACGGCCTCTCTCCCTCTCTTTCTCACACGATGGTTTCAATGGCTATCAACTGATCGTCCCTCCCTTCACTTGGCGGTGATACGCAGGCTCACGCTGCACCTCCACCAGCACTACATGAAGGGCTTCACCTACTACGCCGTGTCCAACCTCGACAACCGAATCGACAACGCCGACCAAATGCTCACCCAGGTATCCCCAACACGATGCATGCTCGCCCTCCGTTGTACTAGAAGTGTGCTGAGCGGGCGTACCCCGATGTGTGTGTGTTGCGTCCAGGACATCGAACGGTTTGCCAGCTCACTGAGCACGCTCTACTCCAACATCACCAAGCCGATCATCGACGTCATACTGTTCTACAGGAACCTCGTGCAGCAGTTTGGCTGGGGAGGTGCGCACGACACCTCCACTCCCTCATTGCAGTGCGCCTCGCTCATCAGCCCTCACTTGCTCTTTCAGGTCCCACGACGATGATCCTCTACTTTGTCCTGGCGGGAGCTGTGATGACCAAACTGCGCGCGCCATTCGCCTGGTATGCCTCGACGCAGGCCAAGCTGGAGGGTATTCATTCAGCCATCTCTGCTACACTCCCTTCCTGGATTCGATTCAGTCGTTGCTGACCGTGCGGTGTATGCGTGTGTTCCGTTCACCAGGCGAGTTCCGCTACTGCCACTCGCGACTGATCACCAACGGCGAGGAGATCGCCTTCTACAACGGTGGCGAGCGCGAGAAGGGCATCATCGACTCTGCCTTCCATCGAGTACGTCACACACCTTGATTGCTGATCGTCGTGATTTAGGGTACATTCTTCGCGGTTAGGAGCCTAACTTCGGTTTCTTCGTCAAACGTCACTCGGTTAGCTGGTGCGCATTGTCTCGCGCTACCTTCGCTTCCGGACGGTGTTGGGCGTTATCGACTCCTGCGTGACCAAGTACAGCGGCACCCTCGTGGGCTACTTCATCGTCACCGCGCCCATCTTCGACCCGCGACGAGCCAGTCGCTAGTACGTGCCTGCTAGTCTACAGTCTGTTGTCGTGTCTTGTCGCCTGCACTCACAACTCACCGGCGCCCAACCGTTCTCAGTGTTGAGTCCCTTGGTGGCAACCCCAAGCAGATCATGGAAGACTACACACGCTACATGCGCCTGCTGATGGTTCGATGCTCCCGTCTTTTCCTCGCGTGCCCTTCAACAACTGACACATACGGCCGGCTTCCCCAACAGGTGATGGTACGCGCAGTTGGACGATTGGTGTCCAGCGGACGCGAGCTGTCCCACTTGGCGGGCTACACATCGCGCGTGGCAGAGCTCTACAACGTGCTCGGAGACATCAACAGCGGCACCTTTGTCCGCACGCAAACGGTGCGCGAGCCACAGGAGGGCGAGGAGAGAACCGTGGACCACATCGACCCGATCACTTCACGCGGTGAGCTGATTGAGATCGGCCCTAGCGACATGCGTACGCTCCCCTCTCTTCCAGTACACGATGTCTGTATGCGCGCGCTAATCAGAGACCATGTTCAGCAATAATTCGCTTCGAGCATGTGCCGATCGTGACGCCCAACGGCGACGTTCTCGTGCGAGAACTCGACTTCGAGATCAAGGCCGGCATGAACTGCCTGATCGCCGGTCCCAATGGCTGCGGCAAGAGGTGAGCTTACTGTTGGCTGTTCCTCTCTCATCTCTCTTTTGTGCTCACGCATCACGTGCGCAGCTCTCTATTCCGTACTCTGGGCGACTTGTGGCCACTCTGCGGCGGCCGGATGACGCGACCCAACAAGAAGCACCTGTTCTACATCCCTCAGCGGCCCTACCTCGCCATCGGCACCCTGCGTGACCAGGTATCTTGAACACGTTCATCACCTCTTTCTCCCTCTCCCTCCCTCTCCCTCCAAGTGCTCAGTTGATTGAACGCTTGTGTTGCGCCTTGGAACGCTGCGTCACAGGTCATCTACCCGCACACCAAGAAGGATTTAGACAGGCTGGGCGTCAAGGACTCTGAGCTGCTGCAGCTAATGGACAAGGTTCGTTCTCGCTAGCGGCTGGCCAGTGGTCCAAAGGCGATCAGAGGCGGCTGTGCGTGCATGACGAGCGTGCGCTTTATGCTCACGCGCTTGCCCGCGTCGAACATGCAGGTGGCGCTTTCGTACCTGGTGAAGCGCTTTGGCGGCTGGGACGCGCGGGCGGATTGGTGGGACGTCTTGTCGGGCGGAGAGAAGCAGCGTATCGCCATGGCACGGCTCTTCTACCACAAGCCCCTCTTTGCCGTCCTCGACGAGTGCACCAGGTTCGTAGTTGTCAGTCGGCCATTCGTCTTGCCCTTCACGATCATGATCGGAATGTGGACTGACGTGCATGCTCCGGCTCTCTCTCTCTCTCTCGGTCACAGTGCGGTCAGCGTGGACATCGAAGCGGCGATGTACGAGTACTGCAAGGAGATCGGCTGCACGCTCTTCACCATCTCGCACCGCAAGACGCTCTGGCGCTTCCACGAGTACGTCCTCCGCTTCGACGGCAAGGGCAGCTACGAGTTCTTCCACCTCGACAGCAGCTACGAAGGCCTCTGATTTCTCATATAGTGATCCCCATCTCCGTGCTGGTCCTGTGCTGTTGTATTGCTGTTCACCATCGTGATGAAACCACCACCTTGCGCCACGGCCTTCCTCTACATTCGTTGTGTGTTCTTGGTGCCAAGGACGCTAACTCCGAGTGGTTGATCAAGCGACGCCCAATCCCTGCACACCATTTTTGATAAAATGCTCAGGCTACACCGAGAAGCTCACCACAACACAAAACACCCGACAAACGAAAGGATGAAGAGCACCGCGTTGATGATGCTTAGTATGGTGGGCGCGCTCGTCGTGCTCGTGTGCTGTTTGGGTTCGGTGCAGGCGGCGGGCGTCGAGATCACCTTCACCAACCAGACCTTTGCCGAGAACGGCACCAACCTCGTGGCCGAGGTGGGCTTCACCCAGGCCTACGCCTCGCAGACCTTCACCTGCACCTTCAACTTCCCGGGCGACTCGACCTTCCTCGAGGTCGCGACCCGCTACTACGTGAGCTTCTCCATCCCCAACCAAAACACCACCTTCCCCGCCGACACCTCCGTACGCTCCCATCTCCGATTTAATCGATTTATTTTTATTTTAATCTTTTGCAAAATAAAAACAAAAACAAAAGCTTATCTTGGGCGTTACGTGGCGTCGCAGGCGAGTTCGTTGCGATCGGGCGCGCTGAGCTTCCACAACGAGGGCAACGTGTCGATGGCGACGCAGGTGCAGTACCTCGTGTGGCTGCACGGGCAGAGCAAGAACCTGGGCCAGGCCTTCTCGTTCTCCCTGACGTGCGACGCCGACGGCGTGCAGTCCACCGCCACCATCAACGACCTCAGGATCGTGGACAACAGCGGTGGCGCGGCCTCCCCCACGCCCAGCCCGAGCCCATCGAGCGGAGGCGGTGGTGGCGGCGGCGGCGGAGCCTCCCCGGCCTCTCGCCTTTCCTCTTTACTTTTCTTCTGATAATGTGAAAGAAAATGAAAGGAAATCGCTGTTCAAATTAATTTATAATTTTCGGCCAACAAAAAGAAGAAGAAGCGATGAAGAAGGTGAAGGGGGCGTCCAAGTTCCTGTTTTCGGGGTGGAAGGCCAAGAAGGCGATGGACCGGGTGGAGCCCCTCCTGCCCACCTCTGCAGCCGCCACTGCCATCTTCGCCGGTTCGCCCCCCCCCCCAGCTTGGCCCTAAGTTTCGGGCGGGAGAGCTCTCGCACTGTGCAGTGTGGGTGGTGGGTACACGCTGCTTGGTGTGGCCACTGATCAAGGAGTTGTGTGCCGCTGTGTCTCCCTGTAGGTGAGGGCGACAGCGGCCGCGAGAGCTTCCAGACGTCGTGGGACAAGCCAAAGCAGTGGAAGGGCCGCCGATGCCCGGTGTGGCTGAACCTGGTCAGCATCGTGGGCGGCGTCGGTGGTCTGGCCATCGCGCTGCTGGTCCTCTTCCTCTATTGGCGGCCCGACGGCTGGCGGGACGACGGCAACGACTCGCTCAAGCTGACCCTCATCGCCACCGTCGGCGCAGGTGCGCTCCTGGCCCTGTCGTGCACGCTGATGGTGGGCTGTTGCTACTGCCTGGTGTGCCACGGCGAGTTCTGGCAGCGGAGGAAGTGGAAGCGGTACCTCGACCACGAGGAGCAGGAGATGAACTCCATGGGCCAGATCACGGACAAGTACCAGCGCTCCAAGGACGACAAGAAGGCGCGCAACGACGCCTACCGCGCTCGCGCCTACGAACTCATGCGTGGCGACAAGTGACATGATCTCAATCGTCTCGGCCCCTCTCA
>CDFA01019465.1:0-13988 GCA_000826305.1 Acanthamoeba healyi
CCATCAGTAGTGTTTGTGCTGGTGCCAGGGCTCCAGTCGCAGTTCGTCGCGGATGGCGGCGAGGTCGTCCTGGAGGCGTCGCTCGTAGTAGAAGTTCATGAGAAACGTGGCGTTAGTAGCCGACCGCTTGGCCCACGGGATGTACTCGCTGTAGAGCACGCGCATCTCCGACACGGGCAGCCGCAGCGGACCCACCACCGAGCTCAGCGCGGTCATCGGCAAGCCCGTCTGGTACATCTCGAACCTGAACGCACAACTGATTGAGTGTTGCGTGTGCGTGCGTGCGTGCGTGGCGGCGTACCATTTGAGGGCGATCTCGCCGAGCACGGTGGTGGGCACTCCGGTGAGGACGTGCCAGAAGTCGTGCACCTCTCTGTATCGCTGCATCACGTAGGCCAGCTCGGGATCATCCACGAACCGCACGGCTGGCCTGCCATACATTGGGGGCATCAGCTCGAAGTTACGTCTTCCTTCCTTCGTGCAGTGCCCGAGTCTAGCTGAGGAGAGAGCACAACGTACCGTTCGTCGGGAGTGAACTCGTGGCCGCGCATCCATCGAGCGTAGGCACCGCCCAGCGTGTCCTCTGGGAGCGCCAGCAGCTTGTCAAACTCGAGCGTGTCTTCCGTGATCCTGCACTCATGACCCAATCCGTTAGTCGCACACGCACGCACACACACGCACACGCACGCGTGTACGCACCTGGGCTTGGTTTGCAGGATCTCGCGGCCGACGGGATGAGCAGCCATGCGCGCGTGCAGGGCGCGAAGGGCCGATGGGCCGGTGGTCTCGCCCAGCGTGGCGATCATGTCTGCGCGTTCGGGGTTGATGATGGCCGCCAGCGCCGAGCCGGCGGCGAGCAGTCCCTTCTGGAAGAGCGACGTCGGCCGGTGGTTCGCGTAGAGGCTGTAGTTGGAGACGTCGATGGGATCGCGAGCCGTGGGCGCAGTCGCTGCTGCGGGCGCTGCGCGCTGTGGCCCGGACGACAAAGTCGACGAAGACGAAGAAGATGAAGGCGCAGAATTCGAGGAAAAAGATCTTACTCGGCCATGCAGCGGAATACCGCCAGGTAGACGAAACGAGGCATCGATGCTCACGCCAAGCCTACTGCATCTCGCGCAATCTCGCGCTCCCTTCATTCTTTTGTAGGCTTTTAAAAATATGTTTTTCCTCTCGAACGATGTGAAAATACCTAAGAAAATAATATTTCCTGCTGGTTCGTAATTGCGTCGGCCTTTTTAGTGGTTGGTCCAACATTCTAGCCAACTCAAACTTTTCCCGACAACAGGTAGTTGTGCCCGAGTTGGTTGTCCTCACCGCGCCTTTTCGTTGCTTTTATTGTTTTTGAACTCGCCCCGCACATCGACATCGAAAGCCGAACACGAAGAGAGAATGTGTTTCGAAGATACGTGCGGGTGCTGCTACAGCCTGTGCAAGGCACTCCTCCTGATCATCCTCTGGCCGTTCACCCTCATCGTGTGTCTGCTGGGCGTCCTCCTCTTCATCCTCCTGCTTCCGTTCTACATCTGCAGCAAGTGCTGCTGCTGTCCCGGCTGCTGCCTGGTTGGCTGCGTCGAAGATCACGTCGTGAAGAAGATGATCAAGCTCCCGGTCCTGGTCTGCCTCACGATCTGCTCGAGCTGCGGAAGCGCTGCCGACCACACCCACGACATCGTCAAATAAGAGACACGACAACAACCTGAGCGGAGCGAACTCACCGAGGTACCGAGACGCGAGAGAGACGAGGTGCGGGGAGAGGGGAGAGCGGTTTGACGGGAACGAACTGGCCGACTGCGCCGACCAAAACGGAAAACAATGGGACGAACCCGAAGAAGAAGACGTAAGATCAACGCGCTGGGGGGAGAGGCGACGAGGACAATGGCGCACAAGAGGGCAGAAGGCAGGACGGGACACAAGAAGGAAGAACCGAGCCGCTGCTTCTCAATTTTAAATTGTATTTATTATTATTTGAAATTATAATCGAATTATTTATTCATTCCTTCGATCTCTTGGGGCCGCTGGCCGCCAGTAAGAAAAGGTGATGCTGTGATTGTTGTTAGCTGTGGTCCATTTGTACAAGAGGCGGCCAGCCTCTTCCCCCCTCCCCAACTCTTGCTTCCCCTTGGCTCCCGCAGGTCGAGTCAATAGAGGTCTCTCTTACAGGCGGGCGACGACCACGGTGACGTTGTCGGAGCAGAGGGAGCTGGAGACAGCGGTCCGCACAAGACAGGACGCCATGTCCTCGACTGAGTCCATGCCCTCCACGATCTGCATCGCCTCCTCGCCCGACGTCACGTCCCACAACTGCGCGCACAAACGACAACGGCCGGCACACGTGAGTCACATTAGCGCGAGATCCCATACCGACTTTGCCAAACGGTTGACTCAGGGGTGAGTTGGGAATTGACGTACGCCGTCACTGGCCACGATGAGCATGGTGTCCTCGTCGGTGAGCTCGATCAGATCGCTTACGTAGGGCTCGGAGATGAGGCCCAACTGATTCTCCTTCATGAAGTGGTCGCCCAGAGCCCTGCTCACGGCCAAGCCTGAAGCAGAGAAAGAAGGCTCAGCGAGGGTACACTTGGCTCGCAAGTCGCACACAGGTGGCAATGAGGTACCATTGATGCGAGTGGCGCCAACGCTGAGTTCAACGCCCATGTTGGTCAACCGCTCCCTCTCGGCTTCGTCAGTGACCTTGTGGTCGTACGTCAGCTTGACCGTCTCTTTGCCGCGTCTGTGGAAGCACACCAAAAAAAGGAGGGTGAGTTCCAGCTCCATCGTGCGTGAATGCACGTGAGGATAACAAGTTGAATGTACCGTATGAAGGCAGCAGAGTCGCCCACATTAGCTGCCTGCAGATACCGTTTCCCGTCCTCGGTCCAAACGAACACAACGGTAGCCGTAGCGCCCTGGACGAAGGAATGTCACCACCAACAATTCAACCGTTGAATCGAGCAGAGAGAGAGAGAGAGAGAGAGAGGTGATGTACAAGGAACTCGTGTTCCTTTAGCTGGGCATCAACAGACGCGAAAGTTTGCTTTAGTATTTCTGCGAGGTTGTGATCGGCCGGCCTGCCCGCCTCCAAGTGAGCCTGAGTATTGCGCAACGTTGATTAGCGAACATGCCCTTCAAGCAACAGCAGGACCAATGTGCCCACGAACCTTGAGTTCCTGCGGGAACAGCTTGACGCCTTCCTGCGCAACCGCGAAGCCAGCGTGGCCATCCAGGACAGCGATGAACGCGCTGCCCTTGTCATCAAAGAAGGGGTACACCACAGTATGGGCATCCTGGAAGAAAATCCCGAGTTAGAGCCAACCCAATCCGTTCGTGCAGATTGTTGGATCGTGAAGCCTAAGTACCTCCATGTCGTACTGCGGCCTGATGCTCTTCTTCGTGCCTCGGTTCATGCTCCCAAAGCTGGGAGTCTTCTTGGCTCGCCGGAGACCGGTAACGTTAATATCCTCTCGGGCGGCAATGTCCCGCAACGCTCCATCTCCTCGTTCCACCGTGGGAGCTGGCTGCCTTTGAGCCTCTCCTGGCCCTTCGTAGTTTTCGAACACGTCAAGAATCGAGCGCCGCTTCATAGTGCCGGACTTGGACGAAAGCGGCGATGCGCCAGGCTTAGCCGGATTCTTTTCTTCGTCGTCCTTCTCTTCGCCTCCGACGAGGAGTCTAGATCGCCACTCCTCTTCGCCCTCTCCCCCGGCGGTCACGTCCAACGTGTCCAGCTTGCCGAAGCTACCAAGGTCATCCAGTCCCTTGAGCTGATTCTGCAGGGAAGTGAAGGATTCCGATCGTAGCGGCCGCGGTCCAGAGTTGTCGTCGAAGTCGAGCCCAGCCAGTTGAGCCTTGAGCGTATCTAGCGAAGTCTTCATTCCTTCATGATCGCTGTCTTCTTCACTCGAACTTCGGCTTCTGCTCTTGTCCTGCTCGTCGTCGTCGTCGTCGTCGTCGTCGCCCTCCTCGACGAGCTTCATGAAATCGCTTTTCTCTTCTCCCTCGTCGCTAGAATTGTCGTTGCTGTCCTTTTGGTTTCGCCAGCTGTCGCTCACATCTTCTTCCTCGTCTTCTTCACCGACCGGTGCAGTCGCAGCGATGTGTTCGTCAATCGCCTTTTCGTATTCGTCGCTGAGGCTAGCGCCATCGAGTTCTGCCTTTAGGTCGTCGAGCTCGACGCGCTCATGTGTTCCTGATTCTCCCTCGGCCTGAGAAAGCTCCCTGAGTAGCTTGTCTCGCTGATCCTCAGCCTCGCCATCGCCCTCCTCAGAGTAGCTGTCGTTGGGACCTCGACGCTCGTCCTCGTTAAAGACAGAGTGGAGGACATCCTTCGATCGACCCATCTTCTTGCTCGATCGCTTGAGATTTCTTATCTTAGGCTTCTTCTCCTTCTTCTTGCGGTAGTGGTGTCTCGAAGGAGATCCACCAATGCGCATATCCTCATTAACGAACTGGTATCGCGCAGTGTAACGAAAGCCACAGGTTAGAATAGAAGAACTACCAGGGGAGACGCAAAGTCGGCTGGCACCTGAGAAGAAGGATCCAGAGGCTCGCCGACGCCTACGCTAGTATCAGAGGATCTGTGCTCGCTGGCATCGCTGTCGGGCTCGCTTCCGCTGCGCAAGAGCTCCGCTTCTCCCACGGTGTCATCGTATTCGCCAGCTGTGTAGCCACAAGTTAGTGGAGAGATGCTCATCACATCGATATCATCAAGCTGCGGAGAGAGGAAAAGTGCGATTTACCTCTGCACTTGACGCTCCTACGACTCCTGAGTCTTCGCTTGCGTCGTATCGCAGATGCTCCTGCGGCGTTGGCAGCGCCTGGTGAGGAGCCATTGGCCTTTTCCTCGTCTCCTTCGCTCTGCTCTTGTTCGTCTTCCTTGATCGCAAGAGCTGTGGAAGCCCTCCGCGAGTCGGGAGTGTAGCCGAGATCGCTCTTCTCGCTGCCAGACTCTTCGAGTGGGCTGCCTTCGTTCTCGTCGTCGCTCTGCTTCTCTTGGTTCACTTCCTCGGCTTCCTCAACGTCGGCTTGTGGTTCATGAGATACCGGCTCCTTGTTCTGGGCCTCCGGCTCGACGTGCAAGCTTGCCTTCTCTTGGTCGGGTTCTCCCTGCTTGGCATCCGCGGTGGTGTTGGGGAGGGCCACGGGAAGCTCCTTCGCGCCAGGGACTGGCTTGGTCGCGGCGCTCAAGTCTCCGCCGTCGGCGGCCGAGGCAGCAGGCTCAATGTCGTGAGGGGCCACCACTTCGAGTTCGCCGTCCTCACGGCTAACGGAGAGGCTCGAGTCACCCGCGCCCTCGTCCTTGTCCTTGGTCGGCGAAGACGGAAGGGGAAGCGAATCGAGCATGCGTCGCGTAGCGGCATCGAGCGCGGTGAGGATGGCGATGAGCTTGGCGTTATGTCGGGTACCGTGAATGCTCGGTAGGCGCTTGGTGATCTCCTCATACCCGTCTGCCAGCTCCGTCGCCTTCAGCTCAATCCCGTCGATTTGGGCCGAAAGCTCATCTTGGCGCAACTGAGCGGCGAAGCAAATGGGGTGGGACTTAGCCTAGGCTAGAGACAAGACAGCAATCGGAGGCCTCCACGCACACGCACGAACGCGGAAGGCTATGTTGTACCATGTAACGTTGGAAGAGCTCGATGAAGGCAGCACGACGCGTAAGGATGTAGTAGAGCGCAATAGCCCACATCGACGAGTCGAGCACCCAGTAGAGGAACGAAGATTGATGGCCCGCGCTTGTGATCGCATCTTCCTTCCCAGCCGCAGCTGCGCCGCAGGCAAAAGGCAACAACAACACCACGCCGAGGAGAATAGCCACGAGAGAGGAGTCTGCTGGGGTCTTCCCCTTGCCCATCCGCGGCCGGTCCATCTGATCAATTCTCTCTACGCGCGTAGCGCCACACACGCTGTCCACCGCTTTCTCGTTCCGGCTTGTGTCCCTAATCTGTCGACATATCATTTGACCTGCCTGCGGCGGGATTCGTAGCCACAACTTCGGACCAAATTACTGTAGACGTTGTGTGGTGGAATAATAAATAAATAAATAAAAAAAGGAAATGATACAAGAACTGCTGTCTGGGTGTGGGTCAGTCGCGCTCCGCCTCTGCCTGCTGCTCCAGCCTCTCTCGCTCCTTCCGCTCGGCTCTGGCGCTTCTTCTGATATGCCTTTCCTCTCGTTCCTTTTCTCGTTTCGCCCGCCTCTCCTTCTTCCTCTGTTTGCGCTCCTCCTCTTCCTCCTTGTCCAGCTGCGCCTGGTTGAACCTGTCGATGAAGTCCTTCTTCCCCTTGCCCGTCATCATGATCATAAACTCCTGTGTAATGCGTGTGCGCGTGTGGAACATTCGTCAGTTGATTCTCTTCCTGGAGAAGCAGCATGTACGCCCATCTGAGAGCAGGTCCTCGTACCTCGAACGAAATGAGGCCGTCATTGTCTAGGTCGTGCGTGATCATCATTTCCGAGATCTCCCCAGCAGACAATCGCTCTCCCATCTCGTCCATCACCTGCACCGGCACAGCCCACGCACGTACATGAGCATGATGGTCAGAGAATGAGCTTTCTCATGATCGCTTCGAAGAGAGCAAGGCAGGGGAGGAAAAGACGTGAAGGCCCTACCTGAGTCAGCTCGCTCCTGTCGATGAAGCCGTCCTTATTCTTGTCAAAGACGTCAAACACACCTCGCAGCTGCTGCTCGGCGTTGTTCTCTCCCTTGTTACGAATGCTCCACTGGAGGAACTCCTCGAGCTCCACCGTGCCGTTGCCGTCGGTGTCCTGCGTGCCCGTACACAAAAAAGAAATGAATAATACAGCTAATAAACAACAGAACGAGTCCCTGGTACCAGCTCTGCGATCATGCTCTGAAGCACGGATGGGTCGGGCGGCGTGCCGTTGTTCATGGTGGTCAGGACAGTGTTCAGTTCTGAGCCATAAAAAAAAGCGATTTGAGCGATTTTGCCTTTTTGATTTTGGATTTTGTTTTGGGGCTGGGCTTGGGCGGGGAGGCGAGGGGTCTTAGTACCAACGCCCGAGATGCGTCCGTCGCCGTTCTGGTCAAAGACCCCAAACGCTTCCTTCATCTCGCTCAACGTCTCTGCGTCGATGAATTTCTCCATTTTCTGTGTGTGTGTGTGTGTTCTCTTCTCTCCCTCCAGTCCTCCCTAGCTTTCGTGCGGGTGGCCACGGTCTCGCAACACGGTCTCTCAACCTCTAGCACCACTACCTCCTCCTTCCTCTGCCAGTTTCGCTGTGGAGTTGTTGTTTTGTGTTGTTTTTCGCTGTTCCCTGTGCAACGTTGAAGTTGCCGTGGTGGTCTTGGCGTGACCATGAAACACACACCTAACAACAGTTGAATGTGCAGCTTGCTCGCGCGTTGTGTGTTCAGCTTACATCATCGGTGGTGAGCTGCAGGTGGAGCCGTCAGCAGCGGGCGTGCTTCTCGCAGAGGGCCCGTTGGCCAAGAGCAGCCCCACCAAGCTGCACGCCCGTCTGAGTGGACAGCAATTTGGCCTGAACAATAAAGGCAGCAGCCACGCTCTTGGTCTATCCGAGAGTCGCCTCCAGCCTCACCGTCACCACACTTGCGTGAGGGCCTCACGAGAACCCTTGAATTGTTTTTTTTAATATTTATTTGTTATTTATTTTATTTAGTTTGGCTAGTGAAGCGGCTAGAGATGGAGGAGAGGCGTGGCGGCGCCACCAAGCCTGCCCCCAGCTGGGAGATCATCAGCTGGGAAGATGGCAACGACTACATCCAGCGCATCGATCACGTGCTGCAGAGGTCGGTGATCACCGAGCTCCTCATGGGCTTCCTGCCGCTCGACGAGTGGGGCCAAGCGTTCATGCTCACCGTGGAGGACCCATCCAAGCGCGCCGTCGCCATCTCCCAATCGCGCAACCCGCTCTGCGGCGCCACCGAGGAGGTGGTGACCGCGGCCGTCGTGGCCTTCCTCGCCAACGTGCGCGTCCTTCTCTTTGACGGCCCACCAGGCTCCACCGCGCCCGTGGGTACGACGTCCTCCCCCAATTGCCNCCCCTCTCTCTTCCATCTCTCCATCTCTCCATCTCCCTCACATTCATTTAATGCATTACAAACCAGTCGAGTACTTGCTGGCGCACAATGTCAAGTTCCCACAGAGCAGGTACTAAGAAGCTTATCGGCCTCCGCCAACTTGTTGCTCGCTCTGTGTCTGCTCGTCTCCTTCCTCACGGCTCTTGTACGCGCCTACAGCGTGGCCGGCCCGTCACAGATGGTGAATGAGTTCTGTCAGCTGTGGGCAGACAAGACCGGCTTCAAGTACACACCACAGCGTGAGCAGCGCGTCTATGGCATACAGGTATGGCCTGGACTCTCTCTCTCTCTTTCTTCCTGCTCCACAGTGATGAACGTGTCTCCCTCTCTGCACTCGCGCTCACACGTATCACACACCCAGGTGTTTCCTCGCTTCCCCAAGGCGCTGAAGAAGCCACCTGGCAGGCTACGCAAGGCTACCGCTCAAGACGCAGCTGCCGTCGCCCTCCTGTACACCTCGTTCCTCGATGAAATGCACAATCGCGCTCCCGGTGGTTGCAAAGGTACCCCTTAGCCCGCGTGCGTGTCGTGGCATGAGTTCGATGATCGCCGACGCATCGCTGTATCGCACGCCATCGTGTGTGAATCAGGAGAGGAGGAGAGGGACAAGCGCGCATCCGGAGGCGACATCTTCATCGTGAACTCGTGCATCAACGACGGCAAGGTCTACCTCCTGGAGGATCCGTCAGCGATAGCGAAGAGCGCCGGCTCTTGCATTTTGTCCATCCTCTTTGTGGGAGACGTCAAGCAGGATGCAAGCGCTGAGATATCCATGATCTACACCGTTCCCCACAAACGGCGTCAAGGTTCAAACATTCCCACAGTCGCGCACGCTCGTGCGTGACTGTGTGCTAACTGCCCGATGGCGAATCATGCACAGGTTTGGCGAGCTTGTTGGTCGCAGAGGCAAGCAAGAAGCTGTTCGATGAGGGCCTGTATTTTGTCTTTGTCCTGGAGGATCCGGAGGTCGGCACGCGCAACTACAGGTTTCTTGTGAAGCTGGGTACGCATGATCCGCGAACTGAGGCTCTCCTCGCACTCGAGCACCACCACATCTCACGCCGCTATGAATCTTCTCTCTCCCATGCACAGGCTTCCGCTTGGAGGAGTTCCAGACGGTCTGCAGCCTGGTTGATGAGAAAGCTGCCACCGACGAAGAGGGAACGAGTGGTACGCGCATCTTACTCATGTCCCCGTTTGTTCTTTGAAGACCTCGCTTTCTAACATTCAATCGATGGTGCAGAGTCGTACGCCTTCTCTGAACCCCAGGCCCTAGCCGGCGAAAGACACGTCGAGATTAGCCATACTGCCGACGTCCGAGAGAAGAGTCTCTCCAACGCCCACGTCAACGCCTTCCCATCGGAATACGAACCTCCAGTGACCAGGCGCCGAGGCGAGGCCGCACGCCCGCCCGCAATTCCTCCTCGCGGAGGCCTCTATGCTTCGGCCGCTCCCGCCAGCAGGCATGAACCCGAGCCGCCAACGCTTCCGCTTCACAAGTCGGAGAGCAATGCTCCTCCTCGACATCTCGCACGCTCAAATCTCGATCGGCCACAGCCCCCTCCTCCTCGACGTCCGACTCCTCCTTCCCCCATTCGGCCACTAGAAGCGAGCACGCCGATCGCATCATCACCTTCACCGCCTGCGAAGGTCCGTGTTAGTTGTCACGCACTCACACGCAGCACATTGACGATGGACACGCAATCTGACAAGCTCTCCCCTCAGCCGTTCGAATTGGCCTCCGTGGCGCCGTCACAGCAACCATGGGAGGAGCAGTTGGCTACGAGCGGCACGCAGCAGCACACCGAGCTCGGTGTGTCGCCACAACGGGAGGCGGAAGAGATCGTCGGCACGTCTAGTATTGGAGTCGCGGATGCAGCTCCACAGCCAATCGAATCCCAGGACGCACAACCGACGCTGGTCTCTCCGGCCAAGCCTCGTACGATCTCACACCCGCTTTTACCATCCTTCTTAGCTCTTTGACCTAATCGTGGGCTTCCTTGTGATCATCAAGGACCGGTGCCTCCGCCAAAGCGAAAGCCGACCCTTCCGCCGAAGCCCCACGGTTCGTCACTTGCCGCGCTCACATCGTGCGGATGTTTAGGCTCTCACCACACACATGCATGTCTGCGCGTTTGCGGTGCGTAGTCGTAGAGGAGTCACTACCGCCACCGCTGCCACAGCCGGAGGAGGAGATACGATCTCGGCCAAGAGTCCACATGCATGGACGAACCGGGGCTGGTCCGTTGCTGCCTTTGCCCCAAAACCGCCAGCTCTACAACACGCCAAGCTCTGCGGCGGTGCAGAAGGAACGTTTCTCGCACATCCTTTGCCAATCCCAGCGCCGAGCATCTACACGCGCGCCACGACCGCCTGCACTGCCCGCCCTCCCGCCAGTCCTCTCTTCGACAGACGTACCGGCGGAGCTTTCTTCCGTGTCCCCACGCCCATCAGCCGAAGCTTCGGCATCGCCGTCGTCTTTATCACCAGCGCCGACATCAGCATCTCAAGAAGCGCCTGTCTCACCACGATCGGTGCCAGTGCTCAAGCGCTTCGGAGGCGTGGAGCCCATCATACCTTTCACGCAGTTCCGTCCACCGCCGATAAAGCGTCCCCAGAAACCGAGTCCAAGTGCTCCTGGCGAGACCACCACTCAAGACGACCAGGGCGCCGCCGGGCTCTGCCATATTACAAAGGAGCGGCCGCGACCTCCGCCCCGACGGCTGCCCCAGCGGCCCGACGCCGAGGCGCGCCAGGAGCGAATGAATAGGGCCCGCAAGATCGACGCGCATAGTCATGACAGTGTGATTGTGCTTGAAGGTAATCCACCAACATGCCCGCTTGCTGCGCCGCAGTGCTGACGTTGGTATGGATGTGACAGCTCGGTTAGCGGCGATACCGACGGCATCGCCTACCGACACATCCAAGCTCAGCTTCATGATCACGTCCACGCAGACACAGCAAACCAAGTTCAAGCAATACACCGTACGTCCCTCGTCCACATTGCGTCGCTGGCTCTGTTTCTGCTAAAATATCAGCGTTCCCTTATGATAACGCCACGCTGCAGGTCTATACGCTGCTGGTACGCCGCGGAGAGACGACCTACACTATCGATCGTCGCTACTCTGAGTTCCTGGATCTCCACAAGAGCGTACGCCACCCGAGTGACCCGAGCCCTTTGACCTTCTCCACTTAAACTGATGTCATGCCCTGCTGGGTTTGTGCGCGCAGGTCACGAGTCGAGTGTCTCCGTCTTTGATTCCCTTCTTCCCGGGTACTCGACCACACACACGCTGTGTTGCGTGTCCTCGTTGGCCTGATGCTGACTTAGCGTGGGGGTGCCATACACAATGCAGGGAAGAAGCTGTTCAACAAGCTGAGCGCTGACGTGGTGGAACAGCGGCGCACCAAACTATTGGCTTACATGAACAACCTGGTGGCCATGCCCGAGGTGATGACCCTTTGCTCTGACGAGATCGAGGAATTCATCAAGCCCAACAATCCAACCTAAGTCTCGCCCGGTGTGCACACTGTGTTGTGTGTTGTGTGTTTTGTACTAGTTATATTGTATTATCACAAAAGAGAATGGTGTTCGTACCCACAGCCATCATCACAACCAAAACAAAGCTGGTTGCACAAACACAAGCACCCAAACCCGTTCTGTGTCGACAAAAATCGTTCCCGTGGCGACTGCCGATCCATTGTGGCTTTTTACGCCCCGGACAGGTTGTCGCGAGCACGACCGACGGATCTTTTTTTCCATCTCCTTCCTCGGCGAAAGCTGCTTGCATCGATACACCGCCTCCTCTGCACGCATCAGATCCCCAATCCAGTTTCGAGGCGTCTCGTACCATCCATCTTCGCGCTTGCTTCGAAGGAAGCCAGGCTCTCCTCTCCTCAATCGGAGAAGCTTCTCGACATTTGGCGGCAGTTCTTGATCCGAGCATCCGCTTCCAGTTTTCGGCGCATTAGGAGGAAGGATAGGAGAGGAACAACGTCATGATGAAACCTGCAGCTGCATCGACGTCGAGCCTCGCACAGGCGGTGGAGGCTACGCGAAGGCAGTATCACTACACGGTCGATTGCGACCTGCGCCACAAGAGATCGTCGCCCGAAGAACCCAGCGATGACGTCTTCGATATGAGCGAGGAGAAGGAGGAGGTGGAGGAGAGGCCCAGGAAGCGAATGCGCATGCTGGGCGAGACCGATAGCGAGGACGAAGGGAAGGAGGGCCTCGATGGCGCCAGCGACAAAGATATATCGAAAGAAGAGATCGAGGATAACATCAATCGCCTCACGCGGCTAATCGAGCCCCTCGACAAGATCAGGAAAGACACGTCCCTCTTCAAGGACACCCTGCGCCGAGACCCCTTCAATGCCGACTTCCAGCCATGCGTGGTGAAGATCGAGGGCAACATCCAGGAGCTCTACATGCAGCTGGTCAAGTGCCGATCCTTCTACTCGTTCCTGCTCGATGCCCAACGCCCCGTGCAGGCCGAATGGGGCTACTTTGGCATGCTGCCGCCCGAGCTGCTCCTCAAGATCTTCTCCTTCCTCGATGGGAAGGACCTCGCCATCGCGCAATGCACCTGCACCTTCTTCCACAAGGTCGGGTCAGACGAGTCCCTGTGGAAGACCATCTGCGAGCGCCTTTGGTCTCAGGACATCGCGCTCGGCCAGAAGCCCGCCGACAAGCCCTGGCGCTGGCTCTTTGATTGCAAGACGGTACCCGCACTCCCCATTATCGATTTCTTAGGGCGGCGCATCTCTCGGCTGTGTTTCGCGCGCATCTGTCGCTTCATGTCTCGCGCACGTGTGACATGTGACTCAACAACCGTGGTCCTTACGGTGTGGTGCTACAACAGCACATCTACAAGCGCGGTGAGGTCAAGAACGGGAGCGGCACGTTCATGCTGGAGCACAGCAATGTGTACGAGGGCGAGTGGAAGAACGACAAGCGCCACGGACGGGGAACGGGCATCATGGCCGACGGTCGTAGGTATGATGGCGAGTGGGAGGAAGACATGCGCTCCGGCTTTGGCATCTTCCGCTGGCCCACCACCTGCAACCGCAACGGCGGCGACTCCTACGCGGGCTATTGGAAGGACAGCAAGAGGCATGGTCCTGGTATGTCACTTCACCTTACGTCTCTTCGGCTGTTATCGCCTCGCCTTGCCGCCATCGCTGAGTCTCGTGTTAACACATTGCGTTGGTGTACAGGCGTCTACACGTGGGTGGACGGGACCAAGTACGATGGACAGTGGAAGGACGGCAAGCGGGAGGGCACAGGAACGGTGATCTGGCCCGATGGCAGACGCTACGATGGCGAGTACAAGGACGGCAAGATGGAGGGCAAGGGCACCTTCACCTGGCCCGACGGCAGCCTCTATGAGGGCGAGTACAAGGCTGGACGGCGACACGGCTTCGGCACCTACACCTATCGCCAGGCCGGCGGTGTGTACAAGGGCGAGTGGAAGGGCGGGAACCGCGACGGCTGGGGCACGCTCGAGAAGGCCAACGGCGATACCTACAAGGGCAACTGGAAGGACAATCAGCCCAACGGATGGGGAGTCATGTCCTACGCCAACGGCCAGACCACGCAGAAGATTTGGCACCCGAGGGAGCTCTCGATGGAGCCCTGATCGCAGAGTCTCCTGACCCTTGCCCCCCCAACACCACCCTCACCTCCCTTCTTTGTATGCATGTTATTTATTTATTCTCTCCTCAACACTTACATAAAAGATCAACACGAACCATCATCATCGATTCAGACGTTTCTCTGGTTGTTGCTTTGGGTGATTCTACGCTGGCACCTGCTACCCTGCGCTCAGCTCTTAGCGCATGCGCACAGCACTGGTGAAGGAGAAATCGTGTTTTCCGTTTTTCGTTTTTCGTTGAGTGGGCACAGGCGATGACGTCCACCCCCCC
>CDFA01019471.1:0-13834 GCA_000826305.1 Acanthamoeba healyi
TACATGCTTGCTCCCTTTCCCCGTCTGCTCTGCCGGGGACTTAGCGAGTCTGACTTTGGTGGCACCACGTCCACGTTCACAGGCAACTGGGTTCGCGAGAGTCATCGTCAGGGACCATGAACAAGAACGCCTTCGTCGAGATCACAAAGCTCTACTTCTACGAGGAGGTCGTCGACCTGCTTCCCATCAAGATGGTTCGACTCCTCTCCTCCTCGTCCCTTCCGCTCTCGGCTAACGGGGAGCGTGCACAGGATCTGAGCAGCCACAACAAGGCGCCGGGGCAGGGCAAAGGGCAGGGGAGCGTGTTGGTGCTGCGGGACATTGCGCCCCTTCTCCCGATCTCGCGCGAGTTGGCCATCGAGTACACCCTCACGGGCGTCTCCGCCCACGACCTGTGCGCCAAGAACTGCCTCGCGGCCAAGAAAGTCGGCCGCAAGGATCTCGTACCTCTTGCTCACTCGCCTTGTAGCCACACGGTGACCGCAGCATCTAACTCTCCACTCTCGCCTGTGTGCGCCGTGATGAACGTCATCAGGTACAACTGTGGACGCTCGTTGGACACCTCACACACGCTTCCCTCTACCAACTGTCCGAGGATGGGACCAACAACAACGGAAGCATGACCTCGCCCAAGGGACCCAAGGGTGCGTGCTTCCCTTCCCCCGGCTGCGCAGCAATGCACGTAGCCCGCTAACCTCTGCGTGCACATCACACGAACAGGGATGATGACCGCCGATGACTGCCCGTGGTCGTACCACCCCTTTGGTCGGAGCCTCCTTGCATCGCTCTTCCGCTATTATCAATCGCTGGGTGACATCCAGACTCTCGCCATGCTTGCCTGTGTCCTGTCCTTCTCGCCGTACACGCCCTCTTCCTCTCATAACCCCCAGTGTGGCCTCGGATTGATCGTGTGTCGCGTTTTGAATGGTGCAGGAATGCCGTGTCGCCGTCACCAGCGCCGACGCGCATGATCACAGTCGTGCCGGCAACGTCGACCACTGTTTCCACGTCGTCGTCCTCTTTCTTCCCTTCGATCTTCCGACGGGACCAGGGCGCCTCGCCGGCCATCAGCTCGGCCAGCGCCGACGAAGTTCCAGCGAGGGAGGGCAACAAGCCGCATCGAGATCTCAAGCGCGAGCTTTCGCTGGGCAACGAGGTCTTTGGCGGCAAGCTCAAGAACCTCAAGCGCGAACGCGTCAACTCGTCGTCGTTCATCTCGCAGCCCACGTCCCAGTCATCGTCGGGCTCGCTGTCGTTTTCCAACATCGACTCGCTCACCTCGACGTCGGCCCTCTCGATGTCGCCCGAGGACTCATCGCCGCCGCCACCTCCACCACCGCCCATGACATCGACCGGCGTACGATCCTACCACGATCGCCTTGCCCAGTCGGGCGTGAGCCTCACCTCGGCATCGTCGCCCACGTTGCAGAGCTCCTCGTTGACGGCATCAGTCGGCGAACTTGAGTCGCTGACACTCGGCAATCCGGCTGCGACGAACGACAGCACGAGCGGTTCGGGACAGCTCTCGTCAAACAGCAGTGGATCGTCGCTTCTGTCGGCAGCGTCGTCGCGGCTGTCCATCGGCGCGCAAGGTGGACGGTCTACGTCCAACACCTCGAACGCGCTCTCCATTTTGCCCTCGTCGCTCAATTACATGCGCGACCCCGCCAGTCGCGAGCACAAACGCAGCCAGTCGTTCACGGCCAAGAAAGCTGGTACGCTGCCTTCCCTTCCGTTTCGCCGCATGCGCGGTGCCTTGTGAACCAACCTGTGCCCGAAACAGCTGAGTCACGACGAGCAGGCCAGGCGCAGCACGTCGAGAATCTCAACAGCCTTCTCGACCCTTCCAAGCAGCAGCTCTACGAGCACTACAAGTACGTCCTCTCTCTCGCCCAGGTCCACATGTACATGCGCGCAACGTTGACACGGCGTCGTGCACGCGTTGCAACAACAGGCGATCGTATGGGGAGGTGCTGTATCGGTGGGGTCTGCTGGAAAAGAGGGCGGAGGTGCTCAAACTGCTGCAGACGTCGACCAAGCAACAGAGCCGCATGTGCATCGGCCTCAGTCTCTCTTGCCACAACTGCGGCCAGCCCGTTGCCGGCCCCTCGCCGCTCTGCGTCACCTGCCGCATGGCAGCCTTCCGCTGCGCCCTCTGCCACACACCCGTCCGAGGTACGCGCCCTCCCCCTCCCCATCGTCTCGCGCTTCGGTGGTGTGCGCTGACTCAGGCGATGGGGGGATCGGTCGTGATGTTCAGGATTGTCCAATTTTTGCTTGGTGTGCGGCCACGGCGGGCACATGCACCACATGCGGCAGTGGTTCGAGAAGCAGGCCTTCTGTCCGTCTGGCTGCGGCTGCCCCTGTCTCTCCCACACGCCCTCGCTTCTCTCCGGCTAAGAGTCTGGACTCTCTTCGTTCTCTCTCCTTGCGTATCCCAATCTCCCCCTTCTCACCCCCCCTACCACCACCGCCTGTAACGAGAGTGTATAAACCGTCGTCGTTTCCCACCAACCCCCACAAGCTCGAGCTGAGCGCCGCGTACGCGAGGTGGTCCGGACTTTTACACTCGCTTCTTGCCGCCTCCCCGGCCGGCGCTGCCCTGCTTGGCGCCGGCTTGGGCGGCGCGCACGACGCCGCGCCACTGGCCGACGGCCTTTCGCTTGGTGCGCTTGTTGAGGGTGCCCGGATCGAGCGGAAGGTAGGCGTAGGGCTCCACCTTGCCGCCCTTCTTGTGATCTCCGCCCGCCTTGCCCGACTTGAACCTGCGCGCACGCCCCCGACTCTCGCCGTTAGCGTCACCGATCGCACGCACACAACCAGATGCTGCTGTAGCGCCGAGAGAGTGAGAGTGTGCGTGTACCGTTCGCCAGAGTGCTGGGGTGCGCCGTCCTTCCTGCGCTTCTTGGCGGGTCCCGAACCCTGCCGGCCGGTACCCTTGCCACCCTTGCTCTGCTGTTCCTCCTCTTCCTCCTCGTCCTCATCATTACCGCCTCGGTTGGCTGGCCGCTTCCTCGTCATGACATTGCCGTCGGCTTCCATGTCCTCTTCGTCCACCGCCTCCGGCGCTGGCCTGTGTGCACCGCGTGCGCGGAGACCAGTTAGCATCATGCACGCACGCGGCGCAACACGCAGGAGGAGAAGGCGATACCTCTTGCGGCCGCGCTTCTTCTTGGCCTTGAGCTCGTCTTCGTCGTCGGGGTCTTCGATGACCATCCTGCCCTCGGCGTCGAGCTCAAAGGCCTCTTCCTCTTCGTCCTTGGCCTCAGCTCGTTTCCGCGGGTTGCGCGCTGTACGCCATACGACAGGTTAGCATCGATGGCGCCTGCAGCACGCCGCAGCAGCAGCAGCAGCAGCAGCAGCGAGAGGGAGCTGCGTACAGGTGACGTGCTGGATGTGCGAGGGGTTGGTGAAATCGATGGGCTCATCGACCGAATCCATGATCCAGCTCTTGCCCATTCGGGGCGCTCGCAGCGCTTCGTCATCAGCGTCCGTCGCCGCGGACTTGTTGTTCTTCTTCGTCTGTTTGTTTGGAGTAAGCACGAAATGAGTACGCGTGACGACGCGCGCGGAGCGTGACGGCGCATGCTGTGGCGTACCTTGACGGCCTTCTTCTTATCGGCGAGGTTCTTCTTGACGGCGTGGAGCAGAGGGTGGTGCTGATGCGGCACGAGAGTTTCCACCTTCTCGTAAGTGTACTTGCGAATGAGACGCTCCAGCAGGATCTTCACCTTGGCCCTGAAGCGCTGGGTCTGTGTGTGCGCCACCACCATAAGCACACCCCACGTACAGTGATCAGTCACGCGTGCACGCGGGTGCGACATGAGCGTGAGCCCATCACGCAATAATACCTGAGGGTCGGTGGTGGAGAGCCATCCCATGATGCCCTGCACGATGCCGGGGAGGTGAGGCTCGAGCGAGGCCGGGGGCAGAGACGAGAGGGCCGCCTTGACGAAGCCCAGCGCGGCCTTGGCCACGGGACGCGCCTGCATGCCCAGCAGCAGCACGATCGCGCCGACCAAATCGGCCACCAGCTGACTCCGGTTCTCCTCCGCCAGCTGAGCCCTGTGATCATCGGAGTTGGTCAGCGACGCGCCCTCGAACAACTGGCCATCGCGTGGCGCACGCGCGCGCGCGTACCTAAAGTGGTGGACGAGGTGCGCAAGGGAGTTGATGGTAGCGGAGATCATGTGCGTGGTGGTGCCAGCCAGACCGGCCACTGCCACCTTGAAGAAGGGCATGGGGTCGTTCTCCTCGCCCGCCATGCGGTTGGCCATCAGGGTCAGTGTGGTGAACGCGATCTCCCTGTGTTTGCGTGTGCCCCGGCGCCCGAGTGAGCAGCGCAGCATACGATGAACACTGAAGCCAACAACAACGATGCGCACCTGGTCTTGGAGTTGGCCTCCTTGGTGCAGAGCATGACCTCACCGGCGACGGCACTCGACACCTGAGCAATGAGCTGAGGTCGGTCGGCCGGGATGGCCTGCACGAGCGCCGCCACGCAGCGCAGACGCGCCTTCTTGCCCGCGGCGCAGGCCTTGGCCAGACCCGCCGTGAGCAGCGTGTGGAGGCTGCCCGCGTTGGCGGCGCACCACGCGGGGTTACGCTCGCACATCTCGCGCACGACCTTGTAGAAACGCTTCTCGCCTCGCATGTCGGCCGACGACGCCTGCAGCTGTCCAGCGATGATCTTCCACAGGAAGTCGAGGCTCTCCGTCGACAGGTACCGCACGAACACCACCACGAGATCCGTCAACAGGTTCCTGCTCGTGCGAAGACCGCCGGTTTAGTGCTGGTGTGCGTGGTGATCGGCTGTGTGTGGAGGGGCGTACCGCGAGGTGGCGGCAGTGGTGTCCTTGTCCTTGGCGCCCTTGTTCTCGGCGTCAACGGCGGCCGCAGTGGTGATGGACTCGAGCAGCTTCTGAATGACGTTCTTGAAGAACGTGTTCACGAGCTTCACAAACGCGACACACCGCCCCGTCAGTCGCACGTCACACAGTATGATGCGGACGCAACAGAGCGAGAGAGGTTTACCTCGGAGGGAGTGATCTCGAGGAAGACCGCAATGGTGTTGGCGACGGTCTGGCGGAGGGAAGGCGAAACGGGCGAGCCAAACACATTGAAGAGGCACGGCAGGAAGTTGCGCGCGTACTTGGCCACGACCGCAATGCCTGCCTCCACATCGGCGGCGGACAACGGACAGCCCTCGTAGTTCTCGCTCTTGGCCTTGTTCTTCTTCTTGCTGCCGGCAGCTGAGCTCTCCTCCTCCGCAATCACCTCCGCCTCATCAGTGTCCTGTGTCATTCCACATCGCAGTGTGTGTGAGGCGACAGTCGAGCGCTTGACTCGCACAACGCGCGCGATGGGCGTGAATGTGCGGAGCGTAAGTTAGAGGCGCGAGTTGGAGAAGGGGGCATTCGCCTCTCGCGACTCCTCCTATTTTAACTCCGCAAGCGCATGATTTTGATAGGCGTGTTGCTGTGCGTGGAGTGTCCTGAAGACGACAACACCCTGGCTCGCCGGCATGTGGAAGAAGCGTGCCAACGAGCCACACATGTATGCGTGTGTCTCTCTCCACGATGATAGACGAGGGACGGCGGTGGAGCTGATGATGAACACAGTGATGTGTGGTGTGTGTGTCTTACCTTGGCGGTGAGGCGCTCACGGTATGCGAGCAGGTGAGTGATGAGCGTCTCCAGGGCCTCGCAGACCACCTGCCCCGGTAAGTAGATTCAAGATCACGATCAGCAGAGCCCACACAGCAACAGAGAAGAAGGTTGAATAGGGACGAGGGGGAAGGGTTACGTTGCGTCGGCTCTCGGGGCCGGAATCGGTGAGGGCCGAGCCCAGCATCTTGGCCTTCTTGTCGAACACGGTCGCAAGGTCGGGCGGCAGGAAGCAGAACGAGCTGAACAGTCCCCACAGCTGGGTGGCCAACAGGTTCATCTCTGCAGCCGCCGACACGTTGCCCTAGACAAAGATTCCATCGCGTCAGCTGAGGCTGGCCAAAGAGATTGACAACCTAACGAGCACACTGCACACGACAAGAGAGCGATGCTAACCTGTTCCTGAGCGGTCTGCGCTCGTTTCTCGAGCTCCTGCGCAAGCGGAAGGATGTCGTCAAAGAAGTAGGCCAGCGGGGCGTAGCGCGTGCCCTCGCGGACCTCGGCGATGAGCCACGGGCGCGCACGGCCAGTCGAAGCCTGGCTCAGGTTGAGCGGCACGAGAGCGAGCACGTCGCGCGGGCCGAGAGCCCGAATGAGCGCGCGCCATGCGGCGCTCTGGGCCGTCTCGACTTGTCGACCCTCAACTCCGCGCACCTGCAGCTCGTCGAGTCCCTTGATGACAGGCGACAGCAGGCGCAGCGCGGCCGGGCCAGCACCGGTCATGCCGAGGGCGAGCACGGCGATGGCCTCGAGCACATACTGGTGGGAGCTCGCGTAGGTGGGCGTCAGTGCCGAGAGGAGCGAGGTGACAATAGCCTGCAGGCTGGAGTCGTAGGCGACAGTTTCCTTGTCCACGCACACGCCGAAGGCATCCTTGAGCGCATGAGCGCTCGCTCGCACAACCTGTCGTGTCACGAGCGCGCGCGCGTCAGAACTAACGCTGTGGGGATGGGTTGGAATGAGAGTGTGGCTGACCTCTTGATTGTCGCAGGCAAAGTAGTTGGTGAGGAGCTGCACGGCCGTGGGGAGCACGCGAATGCACGACGCCTTGTCGAGAGCGTGCAGCCTGACCAGCACGGCCTTCATGAGCGAAGCGAACTCTGCCGCAGCCTCCGTTTCAGTGTGGCTCGGCTGCAACTCCACCAATTCCTGTGCAGATCAGACCGCCGAGGACAGGCGCAACAACACGTGACGTGAGGTGTGAGCCAAACTGCGCGCCCGAACGGGCACGTGGACGCGCTCAAGTGCGAACCTTGAGGACTTTGGAGGCGTCCTGGATGGTGATGGCGCCCTCAAAGGCCTGTTGGAGGCTCTGAAGGGTGTGGAGGTTGAGCATGGCGTTGTTGAAGGAAAGGAGGGTGAGCAGGCGGCCAGCGATGTCGCCGATTGAGTGTGCGGGCAGATGAGGCAGAATCGCGTGCAGCAGACGCAGGGTGTAGAGTGTGGTGCGCTGATCTTCGTCATCGGCGCTGGCTCGTCGCAGGATCTTGATTACGTGCACACGCACGTGAGTCGAGCAAGCACAGGCAAGGGCAAGGCGCCACGAGGTGGATGGGAAAAGCGTACGTCGACGCAGAAGTTGTGAGCGGCCGAGGTGGCGGTAGCGGGCAGCGGAGACGGCCGCGAGTAGGTGGCAGCCAGAGCGTTCTGTGCGGCCTGGCGAATCTTGGGCCGATTGTCGATGGCCAGCGCGAGCAGCTTCTGGAGCAGAGCCAGCGCAGGTCCGCCCTGCCGCCACGCTCCGCCCTCCTGGGCCTTCATGACCACGCCCATGCACTGCACCAACTGTTGCGCGTCACTCACGAGTGAGTGAGCTCAACAGTGCACGCGCACAACGGTGAAGAACCAGCCAGCCAGCCAGCCAGCCAGCCTCAAGAGAGAGAGAGAGAGAGCGGTAGAACGTACCGGGCGAATGGCTGACGTCTGAGCGAACTGAGTGGCAAGGATGCTGTTGAAGACGCCGCTGATCTCGCCAAACTTGGCCTGCAACACTCCCGCCGAGACCCTGTACACAGAACGAGAACGCATTGCCACATTGTCACGTGATCAGCCAACGAAGAGAGAAGGGTTGGCGCGTGGGGATGGAGGCGTGACGAGGGAAGAGGCGACTTACTCGGGGAGAACGAGGTGGAGGAGGTGAAGGAGAGCGGCGGCAACGCTCGGGGTGTCGTCATCAGCCTCGGCCGCCTGCTTGGCACGGCTGCCCTTGCGGGCCTGACGGCCCTTCTTGGCGGGCGCCGGCGGCGCGGCGGCAGCGAGTGACTGGGGCGACGAGAGGGCCGTCATGAGCACGGCAAAGTAGGCCGTCGGCGTGGGCGCCTGCTTCTGCTCGTCCAGCACGCCCGAGACCTTCACACACACGCCCAACCCCAACCCACAATTTAAATTTATATAAATTTTAGTTAATCGCAGGAAAATCTCTACATCGAGATTTTGTGAAATTGAAACAAAAATTAATGACATTGGGGTGTGTGGCGTACGGCTTCGAGGATGGCGTAGAGCTGCCTCTGCTGGGCGCTTCCGCTTTGTCCGTGTCGGCGGACCTCGCCAAAGAGGACGTCCTCCTCGTCGGCCCCTTCGACATAGTCGGGGTCGAAATCGCTGTCATCGCTAATCTCATCTTCATCGTCGCGGAGGCGGCGATTTCCGGCGATCGATTCGTCCAACGACGCCGATAGGTCGTGCAGGGCCTCCATCTTCTTCTCTCTTTGTTCACTTTTGCGCCGCTAATCAGCGAGTTAGGAGGAGAGGGACAGGAGAGGATGCAAATCGCTGCCCGGCCTGGAGAGAACAAACGCGGAGCGCAACTCCGTCGGGTCACAAATCCATTTTTCCTTCTCTTTTCTTTCCGCACCACAATGAAAACAGAGAAATTGAATACACAGCATTGCTGGGGAGACCGTTGTCTCGATATTCTGCGATATAACCGGGTATAATGATAGGCCACAATGCCCGCTATGCGCGGAATGTCCTGTCCTCCAGACCTGAGATGCTGTGATTCCTAGAAAATGGCCTCTTTGGAGCTTTTGCCATTTGGTAGCTAGGCCATGTTGCCTTTTGTTCTTAGTGATCACTTCTTGAGCCTGTCTACACTCTCTTGCCTCCACCAAGCACATCCCATTTAGCCCAATGCTGCCTGTCTGCTCTGCAGGAGAGCCAAATAGGAAGATGGACCTTCTTAAGTGGTGTGCAGAGTGGTACAGCCCAACACAATGGGACAGTCATTCTGAGGCCAGGGAAGGAGTGAGTCCCCTTGGATTGGCCACCCCAGGGCAAGGCCTCTTGCTGACCCCAGGCCTGGCCTGGACCCAGGGCAAGGCCTCTTGCTGAGCCCAGGTGGCCCTGACTGTGTCAAAGTTCTCCAGTGTAAGCTTCCACTTTTGAGGTGACCTCAGTCCTGGCCCATGATCAAGGACTTGGCCTTTGTGTAGCCCAGGAGCAAGCCCACCTCAAGGCTGAGGAGGAGGAGGAGGACTGTGCCCATAGATGGCTTTGTTCCTAATTAAATGTCTTCAACCAAATTATGGTCAACTAGCTCAATATCCTCCAAAAAGGACAACACCTAGGGGACATGCCAGATGGCTTTGGTCCTAATTAAATATCTTCACACTCACATTCAAAAACCAAGAGAAAAATCAGCAACACATACAGCCAAGATAGAATTTTTGCCAGCAAGCACAGACAAGAACACCTTTTATTGTCTGTTACAAAAAAAGGCCCAGGCTGCAGCCTGCAACCACCACAGACTGAGAGACACCTCAGCAGAGCCAGAGACACATGCCCTATGGAGCACTGCCAAGGTCCAGTCACCACATGAGAACACAGTGACTCATAGGCTGGAGGCCTCATCTGCTGTCAGCTACTACCATCATCATCATCTGAGATTCATTTGAGACAGGATGGGGGTCCAGCTTGCAAGTGAGGAACAAGGAAGGAGGCACTATGAAGGGAGGGCTCAAGAGAGTAGGACAGGGGGCAAGGGGAGAGGGCTGGTGCCAGGGAGAGGGACCAGTCAACTCCCCACTTGCACCCCACTAACCTCAGTCACCTTGTTCCCTTCTCATCCTCCTGCCCTCATGTGCCTCTCACCTCTGACACTCTTGCTGTTGTCTGCAACAACCTCAAGCAGGGCCCTCCCCTCTCTCTCCCTCACACACCACACAATGAAGTGAACACTGTTGGCATGCACACAAAGGTGCAGATAGAGACAGACACACAAACACACACACACACAGGGTGTAGAGTGAGCCCAGTAGAAGTCAATGAGAACACTGTACATGACATCTTACCTTCTCAGTGGGAATGGCTTTGCCAGTGATCATTACCCTCATTTGGTTGTGTGAATGCTCTATTGTGCAGTGAAACTCCATCGGCTTACGCCATAAATCCATCTTTTCCTTCTCTTTTCTTTCCGCACAACAGAGAAAACAAAGAAATTGCATTCCCAGAAAATATGTCTTATCTTAAATTTTATTTTGCCTGGCCACACTCGCGAGGACGACGGCGATGAAGAAGTGGCTCCAGCAGGTCAGGGCGGACATGTCCCAGGAGAGGGCCGAGGCAAGAAGAAGCGCTGCAGAGGACTCTGGCAGCAGCCAAGGTGCGTCGGGCCAAGCTGAGTCCTACGTCGCCTCCACGACGTCCTCCGAGGAGGAGGAACGCGTGCGCGAGGAGGGAGGGCGGGCCGAGGAGGTGGAGCAGGAGGAGGAGGCGGAGAGGGTGCGGGATCGGAGGCAGCGCGCGGGGAAGAACTCCTATTTCGAGTTCATGGAGCGGCCGTCGTACCTGTTCGTGTGGGGCGAGGGCGCCTGGGGCAAGCTGGGGCTCGGCGGCGGCGACGAGTGGTCCCACCCGCCCGACGAGCCCGAGCCTCGCCAGTGCCTGGACGATCAGCTGCGAGGCAAGCAGATCACCCGCGTCGTCTGTCACAAGCGGCACACCTACGTCCTCACCGGTGCGTGTGCGTGTGCGCGTGTGCGTGTGCGTGCACATTCATCAGCCGCACGTGCGCACACAGAGGGCTGATCGCAGAGCTTATGTGGATGTGTGTGGACGTGTCAGCGCAGAGGAGGGACAGATGTTCTCGTTCGGCAGCAATCCCGTGGCGCTGGACCTGCTCGGCGTGGGGTTAGCAATGTCGATCGTCAAGCCCACGCCTCAGGCTGTTCACCAGCATTCCCGGCTCGTGATTAAGGACTTGGCCGCCAGTGCCACACATTCCCTCGTCTTGGCCCATCCTCGTGCGCCCGCCCGCCTCTCTCTCTCTCTCTCTCTCTCACAACTCATTCAACTAACGCAGCGTGCATGTGCGACGCAGCTGATGCAGCAGACTCCTCGCAAGACGTCCATGTCTATGGCTGGGGCTTGAGTACGTTGCGATCACGCCGCAACAGAACAAAGGGAGAGAGAGAGAGTTGACGTGTGCGTGTGTGCGTGTGTGCGTGATTGGAGCGCAGACAACGAGGGACAGTTGGCCATCAGCGAAGGCCCTACGCACGTGCAAGTGCCAACGCTCGTCGAAGCGCTTCTCGGCTGCAATGTAGTTCAGGTCGCCTGTGGCGAGTATCACAGCCTGTACCTCACCGGTGCGCAAGCCTGGCGTGCACGAACAACGCAGCACACGCGACCAGCACTGATCACCAACTCCTTTCGCGTGATGTATCGCATGTCGCGCAGAGGACGGCCGAGTGTACAGCTCAGGCAAAAACGTCGAAGGACAACTGGGCCTCGGCCATCGGCGCACTCGCCCTCACGTGCCGCACTTGATCACAGAGCTCGACGGACACAAGATCGTTCAGGTGGCCTGCGGCGACTTCCATTCGGCCGCCCTCACCGACGCCGGCGCCCTCTTCACGTGGTGCGCACTAGCTCTCCATGGCCTGTTGCATGCACGCCACGGCATCGGCCTAACGTGTACGCTTGCCACAGGGGCAACGGGCTCTACGGCCAACTGGGCCACTCGAGCGAGACGTCGTCAGCCGCTCCCCTGCTCGTGCACGCGTGCGAAGGCCTGCGCGTCATCTACGTGGCCTGCGGGGCGTACCACACGGCGGCCATCATCGGTACCGTGATGTGCATTGGCATGTCCATTCGCTCTCGCACACAGCTGACTGTGACGAGATCCTTGTCGTCTGCTTGTGCACAGAGGGCGGTGACGTGCTGATGTGGGGCGCCGGCGAGGAGGGTCAGCTCGGACAGGACGACCTCGGCTACGTCTCGACGCCGACCTTTTGCGACGCGCTGCGCGGCCAGCGCATCTGTCAGGTGTCCTGCGGTGCGGCGATCACCGCCGCGATCTCGGTCGACGGCCGAGTGTGGGCGTGGGGCAAGCTGCTCCGCAAGTACTCGCAGCCCACGCTCGTCATGGACGCGGACGATCGCGTCAACCAGATCTCCTGCGGGTCCAACAACATGGCCGCCTGGCAGGGTACCCGCTCTCCCGCTCTCGCATGCACCGATGATGACGCCTTGTCACTGACTACCTCAACCTGTGGACATGGACAGGTCCGCTGTCGCCCTTCCTCGCGTCGGTGCGCGATCAGGTGGCCAAGGTCGTCGACCCGACGACCCTGCTCTCCGTGGCGCTGCACGCCATCATCGACAAGGAGGAGGGGAGCGACTCGTATCTGCTCGTGGGCGACACCGAAGCGGACGGCCAGGGCAGGCGAATCCACACGCACGCGATCATCCTCGCCGTGCGCTGCGCGCGGATGCAGGAGCTGATGGAGGTCGAGTGGGAGACACGGCGACAGCAGAACGGCAGCAGTGCCAGCAGCAAAGATCGGGTCTGCATTCGGCTGCCGCCCGACGTGTCGTACAAGGCCGCGGCGCACTTCCTCGAGTACCTCTACTGCGACGTCCTGCGGCTCACGCCAGACCACTACGCGGCCTACGCCCGACGCCAGGCGAGGCAAGAGAATGAAGAGGACGAGGAAGAAGAGGAGGAAGAGGAAACCAAAGCGGCGGGCAAGGTTGTCGAAGACCTGCTGCAGCTCTGCCGACGATTCGAGACAACGGTGCTCGAGGAGGAGATCAACCGCCGGGTCGCCACGCCGCAGCATCTGGCCTCACTCCCGACGAGCTTCATCTCCGGCTCGCTGTCCTCTGATCTCGCGCGCGCAATGGACAATCCGCTCTTCTCTGATCTCACCGTGCAGCTGACGTGCGACGACGTCGGCGAGACCGACAGCCAGGACGACAGGCTTGACGACGGCGGCGGCGAGAACGAGGTCAAGCTCACGAGCATCCGCGCGCACAAGTGCATTCTCGGCGCGCGCAGTCGGTACTTCAACGCCATGCTGCTCTCCGGGCTCAAGGAGTCCTACATGGGCGAGATGGTGGTGACGCACGTCCGGCCGTCGCTCTTTGTCGATCTCGTGCGCTACTTGTACACCGGCGACGCGTCCATCACGCCCGAGAGCGTCGTCGAGCTCTTCATCGCCGCCAATGAATACTCGATCGACGGCCTCGTCAAGCAGTGCGAGCGGATGATAGAGAATGCGCTCGAGATGGAGATCGTGTCCGACCTGTGGGCCATGGGCAGCCTCCACTCGAGCGAGGAGCTCAAGCAGGTGTGCGTCAACTACGTCCTCAAGGAGATCGCTACTGCCAACCCTGCCGGCGCCGACGCGGACGAGACGACCGCCGTCGATGCGCTGGGCCATCTCTCGCCGGAGCTGATCGAGGTCGTGTGCTCGCGTCTCCGATCGCAGCTCAGCGGTACGCTCCATAGCCTGCAACTCAACAACACTGCGAACCCTGACCGATCTTGGCTTGCGCGCGCGTGCAGGTGACGCGCTGACCTGTGCCACGTGTGGCCGAGTGTTTGTGACCGAGGACGACAAGCTGGCGGCCAAGGAGAACGCCTGTTGCCTGTGCCACCGCCCCGTGTGCCGCAGCAGCGCCGAGCGGTTGTGCCGCCGCAAAGCGCCGACGACACCGCTCCTGCGGCTCGAAAGTCAGGACGACGGCGTGTGCCTCCGCTGCCGGCAGCTGCTCATCGCCTACACACAGCACCAGCAGCATGTCGAGTGAGTGCTACGTGTAGATGACCGGTGACACACATGTGTGTGCTCTCAGCTTGGCTCAGCTCAGGAAACATCTCGCCCGTGCACGTGCCAATATCGGACTTTAATCTGCGGCGCGTGATTGGGCGGTTGCAACCAACA
>CDFA01019483.1:0-11940 GCA_000826305.1 Acanthamoeba healyi
CTTGAGGGCCTGGCGCAGAGGTCGAACCGTAAGCAGGAGATGCGACGGAGGGTGTGCACGGTTGGGATCTCTGATTGGTTCAGTCGGAAAACGAGCGGCCACCAGACCGAATCCGCGATCGTGTCAACCACCGTGATCCCCTCCCCCTCCGCTTGGCTCGTTCTGAACACCGGGCCTATAAAGCACGAACCATCCCCTTGAGAGAACACACACCACAACAACAACAGCACTACGAGTGCCACCAGCAAGCTACCCACACAAACGACAACTCCATAAACTAGAACTGTGCAAGCATGTACGCGAGGAGGAGCATCATCGTGAGCGGACTGAGACAGGCCGGAGTGCGGCCCAGCGCGGCCTACCTGGGCGGACGACAGCACCAGCTTCTGTCGCTGACCGCTGCCCGATCCCTGCACGACCCGCCCACGGCCGAGAACGACGACAGCCAGGCCGCCCGGAAGGAGACCGACAAGCAGAAGAAGATCAACCTTGAAGGTTTGCTCGCTCGCTGGCGTCTTTGCTCACAGAGCCTGCGCTCACCTTCGTGTCGTGTCGTCGTCTTCTTCTTCTACAGGACGAACAGTGTCGGACATACCCGACGCGCCGCTGTGGAACGACAGGCTGGCGTCCAACAGCGAGGCCAACGTGAAGGCCGACCGAACGCCCGACCAGGACGTTGCAGAGCTCCAGGAGATGACCATCAAGACCATCGAGATGCGAGAGGAGGTAGAGAAAGCCACCACCGTCGATGACGATGATGCCTCTCCCCAAGACTTTGCTAACGACGTCGTGAAAGCCTTCGCCAAGGAATCCAAAGAGTTCCCCGCAGGCCCGTGATCGTTCATGTGCGCGTTGAGCACACAGAATGCACGCTTACCCCTTGGCCTCATCCCGAGGGGACGTGGCCGAGGGGAAAACGGCCAACAATAAAACCATCATCAAGTTCCCGCGCTGGCCAGCATAAAGAACAGGGAGTGGACTAAGGCAAACGGCAGGATTCGAACCCGCGGCTACCGAGGTTTGGGGCTCAGGCGCTCTGCCAGCTGAGCTACGTCTGCACCAACAAAACAAGAATGGGGACCATCACCATCAACATGTTGCCCTCATCGCCATCTCTGGGTTGAGGGTGTCTCCATGAAAGAAAGAAAGAAAAAAAAAGGCTGTGACGATGTGATGCTGATGATGTTGATGACCAAGTGCAGCGCAGTGTTTTGGTGGTGTGATGAAGTTACTTTACAGAGGGTGGGAGGGGGGAGACAAAAACCCCAAGTTGGCCATCACGGGGACAGAGCGCGCGCCTTGGAGGGGAGGACTCTGCGCTAGTGAGTCGTCATCGTCGAGGCAGGGCGCGCAGAGAGAGAAGAAGAGGAAGAGGGTAGTGATGATGGTGGTGATGATGATGGTGGTGACGGTGATCGTGTGCTATGTGCAGGTCGTTGCGAGATGAAGGACGAGAGGAGATGAATGTCTGGTCGGTCAGTTGAGGAACATGCTGGGATCGGACTGGGCGAGCTCGTCCGGCGTCCGTCGCCGCACGCAGTGTCGCTGGAAGTGGAGGCCGCCGCCCACGGAGCCCAGCACCGAGTCGTTGGAGAGGATCATCGGTGGTGGCAGCGTCGAGGCGAGACTGTAGAGCGTGCTGGAGAACTCCTGGGGCACCGCGACGCCCATGGAAGGTGAGCCGCCGATGGGCGCGAGCGAAGGCGGGCCGCCCTGCGCAGACATCATCGGCGCGAGCGGCATCTTGGGCGAGGACTGGGCGTTGCCGCCAAAGCCGCCTGGTCGTGGACCCCACTGCTGCGTCGAGTGCTGTGGCTGTAGCTGCTGCTGCTGCTGTTGCTGGAGGTGATGAGGATAGGAGTGCATCGACGGCGCGAACGCGGCGAACTGCGCTGGCGAGGGGTAGATCGGCGTCAGGGCGATCGGAGTGGGCGCCGGACCGGCCTTGAGCGGCTGCAGCGTGTGATGGTGGTGGTGTGGCGCTGGTGGCGCGGCCTTGATCGGAGCGTACGTCGCGGCGGCCGCGGGCGGCAGCGGCTGGGCCTGCTGCGACTGGTGCTGGTGTTGCTGCTGCATCAACTGTGGTGAGCTCTGCTGCTGCACCTGCTGTTGCTGCTGCTGGGCCTGCTGTTGTTGCTGCTGCTGCTGCTGGACCTGGCCCGAAGCGATGACGCCCTGCTCGACCTCACTGAGGAAGAGCTGTAGGTTATGAAGGGACGACTGTGTGAAGTTGGCGAAGCTGTCGTTCCGCCCGAGGTTGAGGCTCGACGACGAGCCCTGCTGGCCAGCGGCCGCCGTGGCAGCCGCGTGCGCCGCAGCGACAGCCGCGAGGTGCTCGGGGATCGAGGGGATGCTCTGGTGGAAGGCCGCGCCCAGCGACGACAGATCGCCCAGCGAGGCCAGGCTCTCGAAGAAGGGCAGGTCCTGGAGGTTCGAAAACGAACCGAAGCTGCCGTTGTTGAAGATGCCCGAGTTGAAGATGCCAGAGTTGAGCAGCAGAGGCGCCCCGCCTCCGCCGTCCTTCCCTCCGCCCTTGGAGGCGGCCTTTGACGATTCGTCCATGCCCTGGTTGGTGCTTACGGACGAATCGTTGACTATGGCGTCGTCGTCGGTGTCCAGTTTCGCTTGATCGATTTTTTGTGTTTTTTTTTTATCGATGATGGAGGATCGAAGATTTCGAGAATCCGGAGGTCGCGGGCTCGAAACGAATCTCTTGAGTCTCCTTGGCGTTGAGTTCTGTGTCTGGTCTTGGCTCTATCGATGGACTCGACGCGAGATGCGCGTAGCGCGGCTTCGAACGCAAACGGTGGTCTGCTGACGTGTCAACGGCTTGGCGCCCTTCGTTCTCTTTCTCTCGCGAGAGTGAGCTGGTTTGCTGGTGGTCTCTTCCGCCGGGTCGTCTGGTGGGTCAGGGGCACAGAGAGCAGCGGAGCAGGCGAGCAACAGCGAGGGCTTGCGCTGTGGTGTGGCGAGAGTCTTCTTTGCGAACAGCGTGCGGGCGCGAGACAGGCACGTAGCTCGCCACAAACGGGGAGAGGCTGGCACAACGAAGCGCTCCAAACGTGCCTGGCACGATAGCGTGACCGGCAACATCGCGGTCGAGATTTCGACACAAGAGCTGCCAATGGACAATTAAGCCCAAATTCTGCAGAAAACTGATATATTTCCAAAGGATTCAGAATTTTCATCACGTATGACAACCCGAGCCTATCGGAGTTGGTTTACGATCTAGGCTCAGATTTCACGAGGCGAAATTCGGGCAAGAAGACGTCCGCTATTGGACGTACTAAATTCGCACATAGGATCGGTTTAGGGGCTAGGAAGGTAACGACCACGCGACGTACTCAGAGAATTCACGTTTTTAGGACACAGAAACTATGGCAACGTAGTATGCCTGGGACAACGTGGTTCACGATCTGTCGGTTAATTTTACACATGCGAATCTAGGAATGCGCGTGGGCCAAAGGCTACATACCCCCAAGGAATGCGCCATGCAATGGGGTTCACGAGGGGCTGGGGTCCATTGAACGGCCGAGCTCCTTCTCCGATCGCTCCTTACTCTGCGCAAAGTCCGTGGTCTCCTGTTCGAGGCGCTGATCTACTGCCTGTTTGCTCTCCTCATCCACCTTCTCCTCTGGCTTGCTGCGATAGTACCCAGATCCTGATGTAGGACATGTTGAGGGGAAGCATCGGTCCATTGATGCCGCCCCGCAAATGCTGCTGGTGCTTATTACCTTGGCTAGAAGTCTCCGACGCGTTGCCGGTCTTGGTGCTGGTCGTAGTTGCTAGACCTCGCCAGAAGAGGCTAGGGCTTGTTCGGGGCACCTGGGCGAGGCGGACGGGAAGACGGTGGAGTCGCTGCATCTTTGGCTCTTCAGTTAGTGTAAGTGTGGTTTGGTGTGGTTTGCTTCAAGTGGAATGCCTCCGTCTGGCCATGCTTACGGTGGTGGTAGGTCGCGTGCCGGCTTGCTTCTCCTCCGACCCTGATCAAAACCTCTAGCGGCCTTCCCCTGGTTTTCGGCCAGGTCTTTTCGCCTGGTATCTTTGGAATGCAACACCACATGGACCTCACCACACACAGCCCTACATGACCATGATCTACACCATTGGGCTCTCCTTGCCGGGCATGGTGAGCTCTCGACCATGCTTGAAGCACGAGCCAAGCGAGCCCAACCAGTGTTCCCCAACCAGCTTCTGGTCGTCTGTTTCGGTGCAATTCTCAGCATTTCCAGTGCCTGTCGGCGAGCTCGTTTTGTCCCGACGGGCGCACGCTGAAGTTGTGCGTGGTCTGAGCTCAGCGTTGTTTGAGTCAACACCCATACTGCACACACGATGAGAAGAACCACCACACTAGCCGCTCGCTCCCCCTCCGTACTGCCACTGGCCCTCACGCGCCGCGGTCCTGCACGCACGAGCGCCACCCTCCCGCTTTCAGGTTCCCCCTCACCAGATTTATTTATCTTATCTTATTTTCTATTAATATTATGCAAAATTTAATATGATTTGTTCACGCATTTATCATTTTTAAATTCATTTATCTTCCTTTTTGTTATTTAAAATTAAATAACTAATTGCCTAAATAATTCGATTTCTTGTGTTCAGGGTCGTGGCTGGTGCGCAGCCTGGCCACAACCACGACGACGGGCGGCGAAACGAGCCAGAAGAAGAAGCTGGTGGTGTTGGGCAACGGCTGGGCCGGCTATCGTCTCATTCTCGACGTAGACATCACTAAGTACGACCTCAGCGTCATCAGCCCCAGGTACACTCTCACCCGCCCTCGCCTTGCACCGCGCACGGCCTTGCACGTGTGGCGCGCACTGACGTCTCAAATCGCCGCCCTCCTCCACGCGCGCAGGAACTACTTCCTGTTCACTCCGCTGCTCACCTCCACCACAGGTGCGCCCTCTAGCTCGTTGACAGATCGTGCAGAGCGTGAGCAACTCAACTCATCTCTCTTTTGTGTTTATCTGTTGTCATCACACTGTCAGTGGGCACGCTCGAGTTCAGAGGAGTGATCGAACCTGTGCGCACCGCCCGGCCCGGGCTCAACTACATCCAAGCTGGAGCCACGAGGTAAGCGCATCAAGATCTCGCCCTGTACCAGCGTACATGGCACTGACGACACGTACACGCTCACGCAACGACACAGCATCGATACTACCAACAAGGTGATCAATTTCGAGAGCGTCTACGCCGAGAGGGAGACAGACGAGGTGGCGCCCGTCCATCCTGCCGCGTCCATCAAATACGATGAGCTCGGTACGCTCGCCACGCTTGCACGCTCGCCACGCATGCGTCGGAAATCGACGCACACCCACGCTCATCTCGACGCCAACCTCTCGTCCCTCGTGCAGTGATCGCCGTCGGCGCTGCGCCCAACACATTCGGGTATGTTCCCTCTCTTCTCATCTGGTCCGGTGTGGCCAGACTTCGCTGGTGGGCCTAACGCATCCATGGACGTCGCTCTCTCTCTCCACAGGGTGCCCGGCGTTGAGAAGTACTGCTATTTCCTCAAGTCGGTGGCCGACGCGCGCAACATCCGGCAGCGGATCATCGAGTGCTTTGAGCGCGCCAGCAGTCCCACGACCACGGAGGCCGAGCGCACTCGCCTCCTCCACTTTGTTATCGTCGGTGGCGGCCCCACCTCGGTCGAGTTCAGTGCCGAGCTCCACGGTGACGTCCCTCTGTGTGTGTGCGTGTGCGTGTGCGAATCCAACGCGAGATGCGAGCAAGAGCTTACGCATTACGCCTCTGGCTCTTGTATTGCAGACTTCCTGCGCAAGGACGTGCACAAGATCTACCCCGAGCTCGAGAAGCAGGTGCAGATCACGCTCATCGAGGCCGGCAAGACTCTCCTGAGCACTTTTGACCAGCGTCTGAGCGACTACACCATGCGCACCTTCAAGAAGCGAAACATCGACGTTCGTACCAGCGTGTCAGGTACGCGTGGCGCGCAACGAGTGACCACTGTGGTCGAGTTCGCTGCTTACTTGCAATCGTTGCGCGCGTGAACACAGTCAAGCAGGTGAAGCGCCATGAGATGGTGCTGTCCGATGGAGCCATCGTGCCGTTCGGGCTCGGTGTATGGTGCGTGTGCACGCGTCCACGCCCCAATGACGCTGCGTTCCTTCTGACCATGGATCATCTGCTCTGCCGCGCACAGGTCCACCGGCCTGGCGCCGATTCCCTTCATCAAGAACCTCCCGTTCCCCAAGGACAGGTACAGCGTCCCCATCATCAGCCTCCCATGCGCGTGGGACGTTCAACAAACGTTGCGTGTGTGTGCGTGTGCGTGTGTGGCTTCGTACAGGTCGGGCCGGCTGCTGGTCGACGAGTATCTGCACGTGAAAGCGCCGGACGCGGAGGGAGTGTGGGCGGTGGGCGACTGCGCGGCGTTCGAGACCAATCCTCTGCCGGCCACCGCCCAAGGCGCCGAGCAGGAGGGCAAATATCTCGCTCAGTACCACCACCCTCTCTCGACATTATTACACTCCACCAGCTCCCACCACCTCGTTCATGCTCTGAGTCGTGGTCGTTTTCGCTGATCACACTCGACAACTCGTGCACAGAGAGCTGAATCGCAGAGCGCGCGGCGAGGAGCCGAAGAAGTTCCAGTATCACCATCGTGGCATGCTCGCGTACATCGGTACGTGTGTGCTCGTCATGTACATGTGCAGGGAGGGTTTCTTCCTTATCCTCATCATCATCTTGTTTCCTTCTTCTCTTGTTTGCCGTGCGGTAGGTGGCTACCGGGCACTGATTGACTCGCCGGTCATCAAGCGGTCCGGCTTCCTCACGTGGATCATGTGGAACGCGGCCTACATCACCAAGCTCGTCTCCATCAAGAACAAGGTCATGATCCCCATGTACTGGTTCAAGTCCTTTGTCTTTGGACGCGACATCTCCCGGTTCTGATTATCCTTTTCACAAATAAAACGAAAACGAAAACGAATGTGAAGATGAAGATGTAAACTAAAACGAAACGAAACGAAAACAAAAATTATTTAAAAGTTAAATTTATGAAATTAATAATGGTCGACAAAATTGTCTTGTTCGAAGCAGAACAACAACGACACGGCCACAAGTGTGCACCATGGATGCGTGGACCGAACTGGACAGTATCATTCGGCACCAGGGCGACTATGCCGGAGTAGAACGCGAGGTACCCACTAGCACTAGTGAGTGAGGTTTAATACACTTTTTGATTTGATTTGATCTGATTTGATTTATAATCAAAAACACCTCACGCTCGTGGTCGGGAGCAGAAAACGGAGCTGGTGCACTGGAAGACCAGGGCCGAGCGGGCCGAGCGCGAGTCGCGCGCATGGCAGGAGAAGACGCGCAGGATGGCCGAGGCCGTCAAGGAGGAACGCGACCTTCACGAAGCCGTACGCGCTCTCCTCCTGCCTGGTCAGCTGACGTGACATGTGATCACAATGTAACGACTGTGCGTGCGTCGTGTGCGTGTGCGTGTGTGTGACAGTCGTACAACGATCTGCTCAAGGACAAGAACTCGCTCGAAGAGAAGTGCTCGCTTCTCGAGTCGAAGATGCTCAAGCTCATCGAAATGTTCAAGTCGGGCAAGCTGTCCACAGGTGGCAGCCAGGTTAGTACCAACTCTCTCTTCTCTCGTTTGGTTCTTCGTGTGCGGCCGGCCGTGACAATCTCTCATCCTTCTCCTCCTTCACAGATCCACGCATCAGCAAAGAAGGAGAGCGCGGGTGCGCGCCCTCAGTCTGGCACTGCTGCACACGCGCGCACGCAGCATACACTAACGCCAGCGCGTGCGCATTGCCGGCAGACCTGGTGATTGAGATGGAGAAGAAGCTGAAGGAAGCGAACCAGCAGGCAGAGAAGAGCAACATCGAATTGGCTCAGTCGAAAGAGCGGTACTGGCTGCACTGCTCCCGCGCCGCGCTGTGCAGAGCGCAGCTTGGTAACATCTGTGGGCCTTGTGCACCGCGCACGCACGTACGCGCACGCAGGGTCACGCTGGTCGAGAGCAAGTTGCGCCAGCTGGCCGAACTGCTGAAGGCGGAGCGAGAGGCCAACGTGAAGTCGGCATCGGAGAACCAGTCTATCGAAATCGAACTCCTCAAGAAGAAGCTGAGCGAGGCCGCACAGAAAGAGGTCGGTCTGACGCGCCTCTCGCGTGCAACTGTAGTTACAGCTCACAAAATGCCGTGTGCGCGTGTGTGTGCGTTACCAGCAAACCTTGCAAGCAGAGCTGACCCGCGCGCAGCAATCGTCCTCACAACCCTCGCCCCAAGCAACCAACGCACAGGTATCGCCTCTCTCGTCCTCTCGCCCTTTGTACTTGTGCCTGACTCACGTACGGCGTGGCATGGCGATCGTCAGGATGCGGAGCGCAAGGTGAAGGAGCTGGAGGAGAAGCTGCTCAAGATCGCGATAGGGGTGCGGAAGGAGCGCGAGCTCAAGGCCACCGAGGTGAACGAACTCAAGGCCACCAACGACAAGCTCGCCAAGCAGATGGAGCTCTACCAGGAACGCCTCACGAGCCTCGAGAAGGAGATGAACGCGAGCGGCGGTTCCAAGGGCGTCTCTGCTGCGCAGCAGGATGAGCAGCTACGCCTGTGGAGACAGAAAGCTGACGATGCCGAAGAGAGGGCCAAGCGAGCCGAGATGGACGCTCAGGACAAGATCAGCGACTACAAGATCAAGGTTAAGCATCTCCTCGTGCAGCAGGAGGCCAAGTTCAAGGAACAGAGCGGCCAACACTCAAGCACGGCGGCCGCGGAGGAAGCCGAAAGGCGGTGTCGTGCATTGGAGCAGCGCAATCGCGAACTCGAGGCCGCGCTCGCAGCACAGTCGAGTGCAGGCCCGTCGATCAGTGCGCCACCGATGAGCATGGGCGCTCCTCCGCCGCCTCCACCAGCGGCTGCCGTTGCCGCGCCGCCTCCTCCGCCTCCGCCATCTGGCGGCGGTGCGCCTCGCAGCGGACAGCCTGCCTCGCTCATGGACGCCATCAAGCAGGGAACCTCCCTCAAGAAGGCACCCGCTGGCGGAGCTCCGAAGCCCAAGCCCGCCGGTACGCTACAGCACGTGCGTTGCGTATGTGTGAGCTCAGCTGACCCGAGAGTTGAACGTTACGCTTGTGGATCAGCAGCCGCTGCACCGGCAGGACCCAATCTCGCCCAAATGGCCGCAGAGCTTGCAACGCAACGACGACAGCGCATGCTCAACAACGCGCAAGCCAACAGAGGCTTCAGGCGTACGTCTTTCTTGCTCTCTAACACCATGCGTGTCGTGTGCGGCGTGTCGTTGCGCCACCGTTAAGTCACTTGGCCGATTCCGTGTGCGGGACGTGTGCGCTCACCGTGGACGTCCTCTATGTTGGGACGTGTGGTGTGTATGTCGTGTGCGCGTCATGTGCCATAACTGCAGGATCGGTGCGGTTGGACCTGCTGCTCGAAGACGTCAACAACCCATGAGAGAGGGAGGGAGAGCGCATCAGAGCGCACGCAAAGTGTACCCCACACGCCGTGTTCAGTTTTTGTTTTTTTAAAATCCATTTTCAAACGTAACTAAATTACGAAACGATTTTGAAGCGATTTCGTTTTTGTCGACACACCGTGCGATCTGAAAAGGTTGGGGCCTAAGCGACCCTTGGGTCGAGAGCGACCCGTGCTCGCTAGCGCGCTAGATCGCTCAGGGAGCCCAAACTCTTTGCAGCGACGAAGAGGTGCCTCTCATGGATTTGGGGGGCCTGGTAGGTACACATCGACGCCAACGTCAACGTCAAGCGTCGATATGCGATGACGACGCATGGAGCTCGGTCGAGGATAATCCACCGCCGCGCGCCTCGCCCCAGCCCTCCCCCACGAGGTCGTCGACCATCTCTCCGCCCCTCCCTCTTCGCGGCGCACGCTCCTCTTCCGCTTCGACACCGGAATCGCTTCAGCTCGTCGACCAGGCCATCAGCCTGTCGCACTCTGACTCTATGTGTCTCGTTCATCTCTCGTCATCATCGTCCACCTCTTCCTCTTCCTCCTCCTCCTCGTCGTCGTCATCTTCTTCCTCGTCTTCGTCGTCGTCGTTGAGACTAACTCTCTCAGCGACAGCGTCAACATCGACGGTGTCGTCAGCTTACTCGCCACCGCTCTCCCCTTCAACAAAGCGCCTGGCACGCTCTGAACCGCTGCAGCCCGTCGCGCTCTCCTCCTCGTCTTCCTCTTCAGACTACGCCCCGTCTGCCGCGCCGGATCCACCACGCGCCCGCCGCCTGCGAGTGCCCACGATCACGCTGCCCTTGGGCGTCAGCATCGAGGCGCCCGTGAACGATCTGTCACCACTGTCGCAGGCGCCGCCGGTGACCACGGCGACGGCGGAGACAGCGGCGGAGAAGGCCAAGCCCCTTACGAAGCCGGGCAAGAAGCTAGACAAGGAGGGCTGGCTGCTCGAGCTGGCGTCGAGCATGCAGGACGATCAGGATCTCATCACCAACCTGCTGGCCGAGGTGCTGGCCATGGTGGTCGATCTCGGCCAGGACGGCCGCGCCATCACCGAGCACGCCCTGCATCGGATCCAGTCATCACGCGAGGATCACCACCGCAGCCACTCGCAGCGCGAGATCTCGCGGGGGACGACCCAGAAGTCGCGGGCCAGTACGGCCACCGCCGCTCTCCCCAAGAAGCGGCGCTCGACCAAGTCCAAGCTGAAGCGATCGAGCATCGCCACCATCCTCGAATACCAGAATGTGCACTCCGCCGCCGCCGCTGCCACGTCGAGCGAGAGGGAGACGACGACTACGGGAAGCTTGAGCGCGAGCCCCGAGAAGGAACGCGAGAGGGAGAAGCGGCGGAAGCGGACCCTGAAGAAGGCAGAGGAAGCGGACTCGGCGAGCAGCAGTAGCAGCGGCGAGATGTGGAGCGTGGGAGTCAGCTCGGAGAACGCAACGGGCGACAGAGACAAGGACAAGTCGGATGCTACGACGACGACGACCACAACCACCACCAGCGGCGGAGGCGGTGGCGGCGTGTCGTGGAAGGCGGGGTCGTCGCGCCTGCTGTCCAAGATTAAGAAGAAGCACGCCCAGCCGGCCATCGAACTTGCAACAAGCGACTCCAATCGGTCCGCCGAGGACAGGACAAGCGAGGAGTCTATCGATGACGCCAGCGATCAGGAGGAGGTGCACCGGAAGCATTCGAACGCGAGGTACGCCCCGGTTAAGCTCCTCTCCGAGGACCTCGAGTACCGCGCGCTCACGCATGCCTTTGTCTGGGTGGCGTAACAGCAAACCGCGCCACTTGACCAAGGGCCTCAGCACACCCTCAATCGACTCGCGTACGGCCTGCACCCTTTCACGATCATGATGATGCACGTCAATGTCTCTGATGGGGCGAGGATCACGTGTCACATACACAGAATCCCCGACAACCAGCAAAGCCGCGCTGATGGAGAGACGAGTGAGCGCCGCTTCGTTTGTTAGGCCTGTCCACATACAGTCTCCGGGCAAGGTACGGCACGACGTCGTGATCATTGTCGCTCCGCCGTTAGCTTGGCTGTCTGCGCGCATGCCTCAGCAACGGTCTGACAGGCGTCTGTCTCCATTCCTATCAATCGACAGCACGGGCTGCTGTCGCGCATGTTTGGCGGCGGCGGCAGCCTCTCCGAGAGGATGGTGCAGACAGTGCAGCAGGAGGAACCCAGCTGGCGTGCTGCTTTCGCTCGTCACAACACCCGCGATGTCCTTCTCTCCGGTATGGACCCCAGTCACATCTGGATGAAGCTTAGTTCGTCGTGCTAAACACACACACACGCACACAGCGCATGCCTGTCTCTACAACGGTATGAAGGGCATGTTGTACATCTCCAGCGAGCATGTGTCATTCCTCGAGCGTATCTCTGAACAGTCTGCTTCTGTCGTCAAGGTACTTACATCTACAGTAGCCGGCACCACACGCACACGCACACGCACAC
>CDFA01019490.1:0-16094 GCA_000826305.1 Acanthamoeba healyi
GCGCCCACGATCGTCTCCACTCCTCAGCCCAGCCCGGCCAACGGCTGCAGCGCCAGCGTGAGCCTCGTTGCTCGCTCCGCCTCCAGCGGTGGCGTGTGGGTTGATGGCGGCGCGACGTTCCAGATCTTCGACGTCACCATCACCAACAACGGCCAGCGCTCGCTCAACGGTGGCGTGCTCAGCTTCACCCTGGCTGAGGCCGGTGCCACCATCACCCAGTCCTGGGAGCTCAACAGGCAGGGCTCGAGCAACGCCTTCAACGTGGCCTTCAACTACGGCCCCCTCAGGGCTGGAGCCAACCAGGGCGCCGGCATCGTCGTGCGTCTGCCTGGCTCGACCGCTGCTGCCAAGCCCGCCGTCACTCTCGGCTCTCTCGGCTGCCAGTAAACCTCGACAAACACGCGCCCTTGGCTTGACAGAGCCGAGAAGCGCACCTTCTCCTCTCGGGGTGGCCGATGTCCTCCTCGCTCGCCCTGGCGTATTGCCTCAGCGACTTCCTCCAGTTTAGATACCCAGTTTTCCATAATCAATATTAAACCAGTCTTTCACACCATCACCACCACCACCACCTTGCCTCCCTCCCGCATCTTCTAAGCGCCCAGGCGCTCTGTGAGTGGCTCAGGGCACTTCGCCCGAAAGGCTTCGAAAACCGAAAAATAACCGGACACGACGACATGGCTTGGCATCCCTTCTTGTGGGAAACCCAATGCCCACAAATTATTTTCAGAACTGTTTCGAAAAATTTGGGCGCAATATCTTTTTGTTTGATCATCTCGATTGTGAGCAACAGAACTAAAATCACACAACCTCGGTAAATGGCTGGCGAGGTGGAGGAGGACGTGGAGAACCTGTTCCTGCTGGGGCGGTTCGAGGAGGCCTACCACGTGTGCCATTCGACCCTCGAATGGCTCGCCGCCGCCGATTGCGGACCCTCCCCCCTTCATTCTTCGACGAGCAACAAGACGCAGTCCCTGGGATCGCACCATTTCCCCACCGCATCCCCCTCCTCCTCCTCTCCCAGCCTCCACAACACAAAAAGACCCTCGAGGGTCGATGCATCGCCTCCTCGCCCTGCGGCCGCAGAGCTCGATCGTGCCGAGCAGCAGCAAATGGACGAAAATTCGGGGGTCGGCGCCCAGTCGCGGTCCTACACGAATGGCCCGCTCGGGGGCGATGCGCACGCCGCCCCCACACATCAACAACAGCCACAGGCCAGGCTTTTTTGTTGCGGCAGGGCGGGCCGGCCTGGGGGCGGCAGACGCTTCCACGATGCCGAGGAGGAGGCGATGGCCATGCGGCTGGTGATACTGCTCATCCAGATCCTGTTCGAGCTCAAGCGGCAGCGCGAGGTGACGCCGTTCGTGCGCTGGTTCTATGGCGTCGCACCGGGTGGCGCAGGCGAGCACGCCCAGCATCGCCACCACCACCAGCAGCTCAACGACGTGCACGCCATTCCCTACCAAGTGTTCCTTCTCATGTGCGTGTGCACCTCCTCCTCCTCCTCCTCCGGCCCATCATGATGTGTGCGTGTTGCGTGAGTGCGTGCGTGAGTGCGCGTTGTGCTGCGCTGCGAGCGATGTGAACTAACCCTGTGAGTGCGCGGTGTGTATGTGTGTGTGAGATCGTGTACAGGATCAATCTCGAGGTGTCGCTGCAGAACTACCAAGTGGCCAAGGACCTGGTGCGGCAGTACCTCGCTGCGCCCAAGCCCTCTCAGAAGGTATATGCACACCACACAGCCGTTGCTCAAACACGCAGGCGCCTTCCGCTGCCAGGCGGGTCTCGTGGTGTGGCGCCACTGTGTCTGACGCGGGTGGCCGCTGTGGCGTGGCGGGAAACTTAGGGCAAGGAGAAGAATGTGGAGCTCAGCTTGCAGCAGCAGAGCGCGCTCGTGGAGCTGTTCGTGGTCAACATCCTTCTCCCTCTGAAGCAGTACAGCGAAGCCCGCGTACTCCTCTTCTCCATGCAGTCCACCCTCTCGCCACTGACCATCGCCGTACGCCACACCAACTGCACTCTCTTACTGCGTCTCTGCTCGTGTTGACGCATCACGCACGAGAGCTCATGTGCATCAATCTCATCAATCGCTTGTGCTGGTGACCTGGTCGCAGGAGCTCAAGAAGGAGATCGATCGCGCAGAGGACGACGAGAAGCGGCGAAGCGATGTCACGCGCGGGAGGCGCGACCTCGCCAAGAAGCCCTTGCTCGAAAGCGCGGTTGTGGTCGACGACGATGACGTTGACGACATGCGCGCAGCGATAGCCGAGAGCGAGCTGTCGGGAGCAGAGCGCCAGGAAAGCGACTTTGAACAGATCGACGACAACGACAATGACAACGACTCACAACTCCTCAAGCGAGCCAAAGACATCACTCACACTTCCTCTTCTTCCTCCTCATCCTCCTCATCTTCCTCATCCCCATCGTCGTCCTCATCAAAGCGACCAGCGTCGTCGCTGCGAGACGAGGACGGCCGGCCCGTGGTGCGGAGCACGAGCCGAGTGTGGGGTCTCATCACCGGCGACTCCTCCTCTTCATCTGGCTCGTCGCTGTTCTCCGCGATCGTCTCGACGCTCACCGGGCGGCAGCCGCGCGCCTACTACTACTCGTACTCGTACTACGCGACCCTCTTTGGCGGCATCCTCACGTTCTTCTGGTTCGTCTACTGGAAGCAGGACCGGCTGCGCGGCGTGCGCGACACGGTCGTGCGCAACCTGCGGGAGCTCCTCGAGTCGGCCTTCTCCTACGACCGCTCGTCGCTCAACCAGCCACGCCCTCGCCGACGCCTCGGCAACTAACTCAACCTCACGCACACCTACCGCGAGTGTACACTGCATTTTTGGCATGTTTAGAGACCAACATTCCACATTCCGCTCGCATTTTTGGCATATTTAGATGCATTCCGCCCAAAAGTCGACAGCGAGTCAAAACCGGCATATTACCGGACGCGTTCAGTAACACAAACGAGCGCGAGATTGCCAACAACACCAGAAGGACCAGACGAAAGCTTGTGGTCAAACAAGGGAGTGAGCGAGACGGAATGGATGGACACGGGCAGTGGGAGGTGGTGCTCTACAACCCGTTCGAGAAGCAGACGGTGCTGTACAACCGCTACGACCACACGCTGCGCATTCTTGATGGCCGCGCCTACGCGGCCCACCACGGACCCATCCCCATGCCCGCCCCGCCTCGACGCAGCAGCATCGACTACATCGGGTGCGCACCCCTCCCTCCCCCTCTTCTCTTCCAGCCCCCCAAGTACTCGATTAAATTTAGTTATGATTAAAATTAGTTATTTTTAATTACCGAACTAATCTCCAAATCGCTGTGCGCGTGGCCTCTTGAAGAAGCAAAAGCAGCACGTCCGCCGCGACCAAGGACCCCTTTGTAGATGCCAGGTTAGCGTCCGCCTTCACTCGTTTTGGTGCACGACATGTCGTGACGAACGTGCGCCTGCTGATCGTTGACGCCTGCATACTCGTTCATCCATGTACGTGGGTGTCGGTGAGCAGGGACGTGGCACCTGTGGTGAGACAGAAGGTGGAGCTGGGCATATCGCCCTCGGCCACGCCCGCCTTTCCGCAAGCAGCTGGCGGCGGAGGGCACCACGGCGGCCGCTGTCCGCTCTGCCGACAGCACCTACCGACCTACCTCCACCACCACCACGACGCGCGCGAGCACCGCAGTACGGCTCGCCCGCTTCGCTGCTAGGTTGGGACGCCCCACGCTAACCATGCGCGCGATCTCTCTCTCTCACTTGGTGCGTCCAGAGCACGCTTCGCAGCCCGGAGCGAGGCGATACGTGTCCCCAAACTACTTTGAGATCATCGACGCGAGGTTCGCCTCCTTGCGTGTGGTGTCGGTTGAGGAGCGTGTGTGAGCGACTTACAGTCTGAGGGGCACACACAGGGGAAGTGGCAGTCCTCCGCCGGCAACTGTGCCGCTGAGCAAGCACGACGATGATCTGGGCACCGACTCCTCAGACGAATCTGATCGCAGTAGCAGCGACGAAGACGACGATGATCCCCGCGGTATGTGTACATACCACACGTCGACGATGCTGTTTCGTTCTCGAGTGTGGTAATAGGACACTCATCACGGGCCACGCTCGCGCGCTCTTTAGGCAGCATGTTTGAGCGAAGTCTTGGCGGGGAAGCTGCAAGGCAGGCGCGTGCACGGAGGCAGCGGACGCAGAGCCTGCGCTCGCGGGCATTCAACCAGGGCTACTATCACAAGTTCTTTGACGAGGAGGTGTGCCTCGGCCGAGGCGCCTTTGGCAGGTACGGTACCCCGGGCACCTCTTAGCTCCCTCCACCGCGCCGTCGTGAATCGCTGCCTTACCACAACGACGACGATGCAATGGCCCAACACACACATACAGTGTGTATCTGTGTAATCACGTGCTGGGCGAGGTGAATCTGGGCAAGTACGCGATCAAGAAGGTGCCTGTCGGCAACGACCACCCGCGACTCGCCGGTACCCGCCCTGATGGATTGCATGCAGTTTGCCGGCGACTTCGTCTGTGGCTGACACACTGTGTGCGGGGTATGCGTACGCGCGCGAGCAGCGGTGCTGCAGGAGGTGAAGGCGCTCGAGCGACTGCAACACCCCAACATCGTATCCTACAAGCATTCGTGGCTCGAACGGACCAAGCCTGCCGACTTTGGGCCGGACAACATTCCCACCCTCTTCATCCTCACCGAATACGCCAACGCGGGCAACCTCCACGACTTCATCTTCTACAATCCCAATCGGTACCGATTTGCGTGTTTGTGGCGCGCGCTCAAACGGTCACTGATCGATCTGAACCGCGGCATGAGCTCAGCGTTCAAGAGAGCCGGGCGCGGGCGAAGCGGGCCAACTTTGAGCAGAGAGCCACTCTCAACCCGCTGGTACGCGGCACTCCGCGAAGGGGGACACACTAGCAAGCGTGAAACTAATCGATTGTGTGGCGGGGAACCCACGCAGACCAACACAACGACGGCGCGCTCGTACTTCCTGGACAACACCACCATATGGAGCTTCTTCACCGACATCTGCAACGGCCTCTCGCACCTCCACCATCGGTACGACAATTACACACACACACACGCACGCAGTGCGTGGTGAAGGCTTTGCGCTTCTTATGAACGTGGTGATGATGGGCGCGCAGGGGCATCATTCATTGCGACCTGAAGCCGCAGAATCTGCTGCTGGACAAGTGTGTGGACGCGGTTACGCAGCAGGAGACCACGCGGGTGCTCATCACCGACTTTGGAAGCGTCAAGTCCTTGCTTCAGGGCGACCGTTCGCCCCGCACAGGCAACACCGGCACCATAGCCTATATGGCTCCCGAAGGCACACCACCGGCAACACGCACCACACATTCGTGTGACATGACTGACCCGCATGCGTCGTGATCGTATGTGCAGCGCTGATAACGGACACGTCGGGGCGCTATATGTACGACTACAACGAACGGAGCGACGTCTGGTCGCTGGGCGTCATTCTCTACGAGCTGTGCTTCTCCGAGTCGCCCTTCCGCAACGTCAACTCGACCGAGGACCTCGAACGCGAGATCATCGGGTTCTTCCCTCGTCCCTCCCTGCACTGCTAGGTATCCTCGTGGTAGCACTCACACACGCTTTGTCTCTCGCCAACGCGCAGGAGCACGCGAGGCATGACCGAGTTTCCGTCTACGCCTGTGCCTAGGCCGCACATCTTCACGTGGCTCATCCAGTGGATGATGCAGGTTCCTCCTCCCTCGTCTTCCCTAGCAGTGGGCTTCTGATTGGCCGTGCGCGCATGCTCATCATTCCCCGCTTCTCTCTGTGACCAGGGCGATCCGTCAAAGCGTCCGTCGGTGGATGACATACTGGGCATCCCTGAAGTCATGCACCACAACACCGGCACACCTCGCCCTCCTGCGTACGCTCCCATGAAGATCCTACCACTGGCTGCTCTGGTGTCGCGGCGACTCGCTCCTCACTCCGCTCACTCCCTCTCTAACATGCAGACCGGCAGAGGCGCCACCGCCTTTGTCGACGGCCCACTTGCTCGAGCTGCCGCCACAAATCGTGCAGACTACCGTTCCATCCTCCTCCTCCGCTTCATCCTCATCCGCCACATCCTCCGCGTCGTCCTCCGCGCCTACCTCACCGGCGGCCGGCAATCGCTCCACCCTCTTTCGCCGTCGCTCGTCGCAGATTATGCCGCCTCCTCTTTCCCCGGCCCGTCCGCTCCGCTCCTCGTCGCCTTCGTCTGCGTCGGATTCTTCGACGTCGTCCTCGTTGCTTTCGACACCGTCATCTTCATCGTCGTCGTCATCGTCGTCATCCTCCTCGTCGACCGCCTTTCCTAGCGCGGCGGCGATGCTTCATTCGCTGCAGCTACCATCACCGGTCGTGTCGTTCCTGGCGCCTGCAGTCACCTTCTGTCTGGATCACCTCGACGCCTTCATGCGCCAGTCCCTCTTCGCCACTACCCTCCTCATCAAGGTATTTCGCATGTGCTTGGGGTGACTACGCGCGTGCGTGCTCGTATTCAGTCCTGACGTGTCCCGTGTCTCTCTGGTGCGCAGTTGGCTCTGTGCTTTGACATGACACAATCATGGTCGTCGTGGTACATCCACCTGATGGTTGCCCTCTCGCTCGGCACCATGCTCCTGTGTCTGCCCGTGGGGTACGCTCTCCAAGGCGCACCGCTGCACGACATGATGATGAACGGCGCTAATCACTCGCACGGCACGCTCGTAGGCGACATGTGGCGCGATTGCAGTGGGGCTGCATCGTCGGGCAATGGCTCTTAGCGGTGCTGTGGTGGTGGCAAGGACCTACCCTCCGGCAGGACAGCGCCACATACTACCACGAACAGCAGCAGTACAAGCAGAGCGAGGGCGAGTACTCGGGAGCAGGGCTAGTGTGGGAGCTGCTGGTGGTGATGCTCATCGAGCTCATGCTCTCTCTCCTCTTCACCGCCCTCAAGCTCGCCAAGGCTGACCGCACGCATCACGCTCACTGGGCCCAGCAACAGCGTAACGCACGACGTGCCAGCCTCCACCGGACACACTGATCTCCATCGCGCGTGCGTACATAAACAACCCTGTTAATAGACAGATGCTCTAGATGCTCCTCCAGCCTGAGTCTTCAGGCTCGGTTGCTACGCTCGTCTCCCGATCGAGTCAAGTGTGCGCGGACTCGCTCCTGCAGTTCGGCGGGCAGCTGCAGGAGCTTGGCCTCGAGCACGTCCACGCGATCGCTCTCGACGTGGTGGGTAACGAGATGGGCCACGCACAGGTGAACCAGGGCGGCGGGAGAGGCCGGCAGCATGCCGAGGCCCCCGCCGTAGAGGTGCCGCGTGGGGGGCAGGCCCTCCACGTATCGTCGCACTGAGTCGCGGGCCAGCGTGAAGAAGGCCTCGTCCACACCGTCGCCCTTGTTCACGTCGACTGGCGGACCAAGCAAGATCTCGGTCAGCTGATCATCAACTGAGAGAGAGAGAGAGGTACATTCACGTGCCTTCGATGTACTTCATGCCAATGTTGGTGGCAAACTCCATGGCCTCCTCCCTGCTCACGACCCGGGAGGGAGGGAGGCCAGAGCCGTCCTCGTCACTTGAAACGCAGGCGGAGACGTCGCCCACGAGCAGTCGCGGCGTGCCCGATTGGCCGTGCAGCTCGGCCGAGTGGAGCCAATTGCCCAGGTCGTCGAATGACCGGCGATCTGTTTGAGACGCAAGAGCGTTGAGAGCGGTCAACATACCCTCTGGCAAGCGAGGAGAAATGAGCATACCAGCAACGTCGAACACGAACATGAGACCGTGTGCGCCCCGGTAGAGCCCCGAGGTGACGGCGCGGAATCGCTCCTGCCCTGCCGTATCCCACACTTGCAATTTCTTTCGACCGAAAGGGTTGAGTTTATGCACGCACGTGGGACATGAGAGCATATACAAGAGAGACAGAGGGAGAAGGTACCACCGTCCTGCCATCTAGTTCGATCGCGCGTATCTTGAAGTCAATCCTGCAGAGACGGCACCAGCCACGCTGTGAGGAGCACGCAACAGAGAGAGGGGGAAGATATCGCAGCACTGCACCTACCCGATGGTGCGTGCATGAGCGGCCCAGCTGTCCCTGTCAGCGAAGCGGAGCATCAGGGCGCCCTTCTTTATGTCTTACACCCAAGAGCAACGCAGTGACGTGAGGTACAGGGCGGCTTCCTGTGAGGGGGGGAGAGCACGCAGCGTACTGGAGTTGCCTATGAGGAGCAGCTTGGCGAGCAGTTGGCCAGCGGCGTTGGTGGGCATCGTCAGCACGCGCGAGACCGTGGCCTCCTCGAGTAGACGTGACGGTTTGGCGCCCATCCACCACACGTGCAAGAGAGGCCGCAGACAAACTTTAGTTCGGTCCCCCCCACTATGCGATTTTATTTTATATTTTATTTTATATTTTATTTTATATTTTAGTTGGCCAACGCGGAGAGCAAGGAGTTTGGCGAGCTCAGAGGAGGAAGGTGGAGCCGGTGGGGGCGGAGGGGTAGTCGCTGTCGCCGCGGCGGCGGAGCATGGGCACCTGGCTGTGGTGCACGATGCGAATCTGGCACGGCTGCTGCAGCCACGGTTCTCCGTCGACCTGCACCGGCACTGCCTGCTCCTTCAGCGTGAGGCTCACCTGCTCGTTCACAAACGTCACCGCACGCACGACACACACAGACACACACGTTGGATCTCCAGACAAAGTGAAGTGAGAGAGAGGAGAGGAGCTCGGACCTCCCGGCCCTGAGCCAGCTTGATGGGTCCGCCGCTCAGGAGTGTCTGCTTGGCCTTGATCATGCCCTGCAGACGATCGACGAATGGGAGAGAGCGTGGCGTGAGCGCCCAAAGCTCGTACGAGGTGAAGGGCGAGTGGGGAGGGAGAGAGAGAGAACGGACCAGGTGGGCTGCGCCCTTGAGGCCCACCACTTCGATCATGCGATCGCTGTGGGAGATCGGCTTCGCGCCCTGATATCAGGTGAGGATCACAACAGACAGAGTGCAAGTCAGTTAGGACTCACGCGCATGGTGACAAGCAAGCAAGCAAGCAAGGCTGCACGCACCTCCTCAGGCGGGTCCCACAGGTTGGTGCCGCCGGCCCAGCTGGGCAGGTTGGTGACGATCACGCCCTCCACAGACCGTGGGATGGCGATTTCGCATCCGTCGACCTCCAGCGTGAGGTTCTTGCTCAGACCGGCGCACCCATCGAACAGAGCCGCCGCTCCCAGCTCAAAGTATCTGATGCGCGTCGTAGAGAGAGAGAGAGAAAGAGATTTGGTTGGCAAGGTGCGTAGGGTGAGCAGCGAGGAACGGCGTGGGCAAGCTCTTACTTGAGTTTGTTGACTCCGCGGCTGGTGAACCGCTCCGGGCGGCTCTCGCGCGCCAAGTGGAACTCCAGCGCCACCTTGGCGTCGATGCCTGCCCCCAATGGCGATCACACCAAGCGGTAAGCCCAGGCGCGTGTCAAAATGCGCAACAGGAATACTACTGATGTGGACGTGTGGTTGGCCGTGCGTACCGACGCTGAAGTAGTTGTTGGCGATGTAGACCTTCTGAAGGGTCTCGCCGGGAAGGTCTTCGGCAAGGTCGAGGCTGTCGACTTCCTTTTCGTCGGCATCGCGGTGCTGGGTGCGCGTGATGGTGATCCGCCACCGATCCAGCAACACTGTGTGTGCTCGCTCGATCTCCTCCAACAGCTCCTGCAGGCTCTCCCCTTCATACCTGCAAACGCCACACGACAGACGCACACACAGATCGCGACGACTGTGAGAACAATGGGACCGTCTTGGTAGGCGGTGGCTGCGCGCACCCTCCGCCCCAGCCCAGGGAGCGGGCGAGATCGTTGCCCGTGCCCAGCGGGATAACGGCCACCTTGACGTAAAGACATTGCATTGAGTGTGAGTGAGCTGCGCGGGCAGGGACGCAAAGGAAAACAGACCACGACGAGCAAAAGAAAGCGAGACGGAGTCCGTACAGAGGGCATTTTATCGACGGGCCAGCCGGTCTTGTCCAGTTCAGAGCAGATCCAGCCGATGGTGCCGTCGCCTCCGCACCCCAGGATGGCAAAGTCGCGTCCGGCTTCCACCAGTGCCGCGAACGTCTCCAGCCTTGCATGTCAGGACCCCTTGTCAGTGTGCGTGTGCGATGATGTGTGCGCGCGCGCGTGCATGAGCGCGATGGCAAGATACCCGGGTCCGGGGCCGCCGTTGCGAAGGTCAAATATCTGTACGGGGTTGATGAGGGACTTGAGGCCCTGCGTGATCTGCTGACCCTGCTGCCCACCTGATCGCGGATTGATGAACACCAACAGCGGGCGCTGGCATACTGCGGGCAACTTCTCCGGGTGGACCTACAGCCGCCGAACCGCCTTCGTCAGCTGTGTGGACAGAAGTAGAACAACACACCTCGTACGAGGGCGGGGCTCCTGAACCTTCCAGGCGATGTGTGGTCGAGCAGGGTCGTGGTATGGAGAGATACAGAAGGGCGGTAGGATGATGTCTGCACGCTTGCCGAATGTGCATACGGTGCTCACCCGGCGACATTCCGAATGCACCTACACGTCTCACGCGTGACCACGTTTAGTAGACGCAACACAGAGGAGCAGAGAGGGAACGCGTTGCTGGTGCCAAGGCTACTAACCATTCCTCCACACCAGTAGCAGCGATAGCCCGACATCTTGCTGCCTGTTGTGCGAAACCAATTGAATGTGAGCTTCCGCTGCAGTATGCACATGCGTGGCACACGCACGCGCTTAACGGGTGTGTACCAGAGGTGATGGTCTCGGCGCAGAACATGCACAGGGCCGAGGAGGGAAGGTTGCCCTCCACCCAGTGATGAGGCCACGTCTCGATGACCGTGGGCCCCGCTTGCTTGGGACTCCGCTCCCATTCCTCAAGCCCAGTGTCGATGGGCCGCCCGAGACGCTCGTGCTTGGCCTTGGTCTTGCGCTTCGAGCCTCGACGTCTGGCCGAGCGTCTCTTCTTCTTCTCCTCCTCCTCGCCCGTTTGTGCACCATCGTCATGGCCTCCATGGTGCTGCGCCTCCTCGCCTTCGGCTTTTACAAGTCCAGCCGGCTCGATCGATGGAATCACCGCCTCAACCGGCGACACTGGCCGAAGGTACTCAACAGGCAGAGGCTCCGTCTCAGGAACGTCAGCTCCGTCGCCCTCTCCTTCCTGCTTCTTCGGTTGATCAGAGTCGCGACTCGGCAGCTACAGCAGCTGCAGAGGTGTGTGGGAGGAACCTTGTCGGCTAGTGCCTGGGGCAGGAATGGGATCACGCAGTTGACGCCCGCCTTTTCCTTGCAGTCAATGTGCGACATGTACCCGCACACTGACACGACCACGCAGACGAGACACAGTGAGACACTCTAAAGCCTCCAGAGTGAAGAGCATCCCGTCTATCATCGCGCGATCAGATCTGCGTCCTTGCGTACCAACGCACTGCAATCCGCCGAGCGCGTTGAGGATGCTGCGTCGGCACACGTTGCAGTAGAAGATGTCTCCCAGCAGCAGGCCCTTGGCGTAGAGATCAACCGACGCAAACTCGTGCACTCCCTGCAACGCGTGACACGCACACGACCGAGTCGAGCCAAGTCAGCGCTGTGCAGCTGTGTCTGGTGACACCGAGAGTACGCGTGCGGGTGTGGGCCTCACCGGGGCAGCGAGGCCGGGAACGGGCGGGTGCGCGGTGGTCTCCTTGCAGAGCTTGGTCGTCTTCTCCTCGCACTCGTAGTGACACTTGTACCGGCACTCGGTGCAGCTGAGGCCCTGTTTCCCTATGAGGCCCCAGATCATGAGGCCGCAGTGGTCGCAGTGACTCGGCTTGTTGAACCGCGTCGGCACCAGTATGTGCCCGCCCACTGCCCATTCGCCCCAGCGCGTCAATCAAGGTCGCGATTGAAAAGATCAAAAAACATCTTCAAATTTTAATCAAATGTTAGCTGCGCCCCGAGAAGGGGGCTTACCTTGGTCCACAAGGGCGGGATCTCTGTCGGGCCTCTCTTCTGCAAGAAGGAACGTGCGAAGTGCTTCCATGTGTAGTGCAGGGTTTACCGTAAATAAAAATATTATGTATTTACATAATATGATGTCTGGTATTTTATTTTCCCTTAATTTCTCTTGGCCATGAGGTACGGTGCCACGTAGCTGCAATTCGGCGGAAGTTTGGCTCTCTTCTTGATGAATGCAGGCATTTGGTTGACATCAAGTGTTCCTACAGGTAGCTGAGTTTTTCACTCTGTGCAGTGTAATGGTGGCAATCTGTCATGAGGTTAGCCAGAACTGTAAAGCTGGCCAAGGGAGCTGACCCTGAGAAATAAATGTTGCTGAAGCCATTAGGAAAAAAAAAGAAAAAAAACGCACAAGCAAGCTGGGGTGGATGAGGGCGAAGAGCTCGACTTTAGTTTATAGCATCAACGCAAAGGTGTAGAGCCTTGGTGCGCGACGTGGTGTCCGTTCTTTTGACGTCCCGAACATCAATGTGAGAGGGCAGGGGGGCTGCAGGGTCGGCAGTTTAGTAGCGGTAGTGGTCGGGCTTGTAGGGTCCATCCTGGGACACGCCGAGATACTTGGCCTGCTTGTCGGACAGCACGGTGAGCCTGGCGCCGAGCTTGGCGAGGTGGAGGCGAGCGACTTCCTCGTCGAGCCTCTTGGGGAGCGTGTACACGCCCAGCTCGTACTTCTCCTTCCAGAGCGAGATCTGAGCAAGGGTCTGGTTGGTGAACGAGTTCGACATCACGAACGAAGGGTGGCCGGTGGCGCAGCCCAAGTTGACGAGGCGACCTGCAGGTGCGAAGGATAAAAAGGAGATCGGTGAGTCAACGTGGTCGTACGAACAGGCGCGTGAGCACAAAACAGCTAGTGACTCAGATAGTGTAAATGTTGGAATCACGAGGTAGTCATGTGAATCATCGATAAAAGCATCATGGTGGTGGTGTGGTTGCCCACAAACGAAAAAGGACTCGTCGTCTTCAAAACGAACAAGCAAAAGGTGAGCGTACCCTCAGCTAGGAGGACGATGGCATGGCCGTCGGGGAAGACGAACTGGTCGACCTGGGGCTTGATCTCGATCCTCTTGATACCGGGGAACTCCTTGAGAGCCTTAACCTGGATCTCATTGTCGAAGTGACCGATGTTGCACACGATGGCGTTGTGGCGCATCTTCTCCATGTGCTCAATGCGGATGATGTCGCAGTTGCCAGTGGTGGTGACGAAGATCTCGGCCTTGTCGAGGACATCCTCAACGCGGACCACCTCGTAACCAGCCATGCAGGCCTGGAGGGCGCAGATGGGGTCAACCTCAGTCACGACGACGCGAGCACCCTGGCCCTTGAGGGACTCAGCGGAACCCTTGCCGACGTCACCGTAGCCCATGACGCAAGCAACCTGTGAGGTGAAAAGCAAGACGTGTAAGTGGGTTGCTCGCATGACCAGAGAAGGTTCAAACCAAAAATTCAAACTTAAATTGGCAACCAATCAGTGTAACTATGACATTTAACAAACATAGGGATGCTTTGCATCTCGCTTCTATAAATTAGGTGTCGTCATTTTGCCCGTGAAACTAAAGAAGAGGGGAAGTGCCGTGAGATCGTACCTTGCCGGAGAGCATCACGTCGGTGGCGCGCATGATGGCGTCGACGAGCGAGTGACGGCAACCGTAGACGTTGTCGAACTTGGACTTGGTCACGGAGTCGTTGACGTTGAGGGCGGGGAAGAGGAGCTTGCCCTCCTTCATCATCTCGTAGAGACGGTGGACACCAGTGGTGGTCTCCTCCGAGACGCCCTTAAGCTCAGGGACGATCTTGTGCCAGTAACCGGGCTGCGGAGAAAAAATAACATTGCGATTAGAATCCCGGAGCGCGATTTTTCGAACCAAGGGAAACAGCGAAGGCAAACTGGTGTACCTTCTCGATCTGGATCCTCTTGAGAAGCTTGTTCACGATGGCGAGCTCCTCCGAGCCCTCGTCATCGTCAAGGATGGATGGGTTGTCCTCAGCGTAGAAACCGCGGTGGACCATGAGGGTGGCTGTGAAACATACGAGGGTGAGAAAGCGCTCCAAATTCCGAAAGCGCGGCGGGCAGGAAAATTAATTTGCGTACCATCACCACCGTCATCGACGATGAGCTGGGGGCCCAAGTCGTTGGGGAAGAGGAGGGTCTTCCAGGTGCACTCCCAGTACTCCTCGAGGGTCTCACCCTTCCAGGCGAAGACCGGGGTACCGGCGGCCACGATGGCGGCGGCGGCGTGGTCCTGGGTGGAGAAGATGTTGCACGAGCACCAACGGACCTCAGCGCCGAGGGCCTGGAGGGTCTCGATGAGGACGGCGGTCTGGATGGTCATGTGGAGCGAACCGGCGAGCCTGACTCCCTTGAGGGGCTTCTCATTTCCGTACTTCTCGCGGGTCTGCATGAGACCGGGCATCTCATGCTCGGCGAGGTTGATCTCCTTGCGACCGAAATCGGCAAGGCTGAGATCCCTGATCTCGTACTGGAAAGCGCCAGCAACGGTCTGAGTCTGAGTCTGAGTCTGCATGGTCGGGGGAGATGGGGAATGTAGTGGGGAGGGGCTGTGTGAACGCGGGCCTGGCAAGAACGGACAAAGAAACTTGCGCCCGCCCCGCCCCGCTACATGTATGCGCACAGGACGCGTGCCGCAGCCCAAACTCCGTACGCCGGCAAAATCAGACCGTGGAGGGAAAAAACGGGGAATTAGATGAGTCACGCCTCGGTAGCTCAGCCCCCTTACAAGGGGCCGAGCTGAGGACGTGGCTTGTGCGTTTGCGTTACGGTGTGTTGACTTCTGCAGCCCGGGTAGGCCCGAACTGGCGATTAGATGTTCGTCCTATGTTTCCGTCCCCTCGTGTGTGTGTAGCGCGTGCTCCTCTTCTTCGCTTCGCGCGCGATGTTTGCGGATGTTTGCCTCCATCGGCCCAGTTTGGGTGTGCACCAGGATCGATGGGGGTGGAGCGTGTGAGGTGCAAAAACCTTGAAAGGCGTTTATCTTGTACAACAGGGGATGATGAATAACAGCGCAAAGCCGAGCCAAGTCCGACGCGCAGAGGGGTGGGATAAGGAAGGCAAAGATAAAGAGGCCGCGAGAAGCGGGAGAGAGAGGGAGAGAAAGAGAGCAATACTATCAACAAGGCAGGGTGTGTGGGTGAGCTCAAAATGAGAGTGAGGGAAATGAAAGAGGCGAGGTGACGTTCGTGCGCGAAAAGAACGCGCAAACGGATGACCTCTACTGGAGGATGCACTTCTTACCCTCTTCGGCGCCCACGCTCTTACAGGCCTTGATCCTCCTCACTAGTTCGAAGAAGGCCTCGGTCACGTTGACGTTCTTCTTCGCCGATGTCTGGACATTGTGTGGATAGCAACACTGGCGTCAGAACGCGCACTCGCGGGGATCGGTGCAGACAGAACGAGAATGCAATGTCGCCGACGGAAGTGGTACCTCCAGGAAGGGAGCGTTGAACTTTTGGGCAAGCTCGAGGCCCTGCTGCTTCGTAACCTGCCTCTTGTCCTCGAGATCGGCCTTGTTGCCCGCTACCACGAACGGGATCTGCATCGATCATCAACCACACAACACACTCACACACATTAGTTTGTGCCGGCAAGTCGTCTCGCTCACCAAGGACAAGCGTTCTGCGTACGCCGTCGTTCTCGGTGACTCGCAGGATTTGCTCGTGGAAGTTGGTGAGGAGTCGGTAGCTGTCCTCGATGGTGATCGAGTACACGCACAGGAAGCCCTCGCCCGTGCGGTAGTAGTTGTCCCGCATCGCTGCGACGAGGTCGAGGACAACGAATTAGTCGACAAATAAAAACCGCGTTGCGAAAGCAAGGATGAATGATTGTAGAGGGGGGGGGTCGTACCAGCATACTCCTCCTGGCCGGCCGTGTCGAGGATGTCGAGCTGCATCTCCTCGCCATCGACGGTGATCTTTTTCCTGCGTAGAGAGGCAAATGATTGTTTAATTTTAAAAATTAGTAAAATGGCCATTTGCGTCGTGTAGAGGCACAAAACCGTTCTAATAATTAATTATCAATCAATATATGTTTTGTGGGGAGCTGAACGAACCGGTACGAGTCGGCAGA
>CDFA01019519.1:0-10454 GCA_000826305.1 Acanthamoeba healyi
CCCCCCCACGCATACTCACCTGGACCACCCTTCCACAATGTTTCTTTTCCCCTCCTTTACAAAACTGATACACGTGATGGTGGTACCTAGGGCACCCACGGCCAGGGACAGTCGGCAGCGACCGTCGATTATGGCCGGCGGCAGAGCTTCTGGACCCGCAAGCGAGAAGGGGGAAACAAACATTCAGCAGCGAAAGAACTCGACCCAATACGAGGATGGCGAAGACGACGAGGACTACATCGATTCTGATGGCAACCACGCTTTCCGAGTTCAAGAAGAGTTTGACGGAGGAGATGTTGATGTCATTGGAAACACTCCTAAGCCTTACCAAGGTACAACCACGCTCGACACTAAGATTATCTATGCTCAAGAACCTGAACAACCTTCATTTTTAACTGACTCTCTTCCCTGCCAGTAGACGATGAAGACGAGGCCTACAATCAAGGCATGGGCGACGATGACGTTAATGTGGAGGCCGATGACGACGCCTATATGGCCCCTCCACCAGTGGCAGCCCGCGGACGCCCAAGTGCTGCCGCCAAGCAAGCCCGTGCAGCGGCAGCTGCCGCCGCTGCGGTCGCCGCTGCCAAGCGAGGGAGACCGGGCCGCAAGCCAAACAGTAAACAACCGCGCGATAGGGCCACAAGACCGGGACCACGCACGCGTGACAGTCGGAGAGACGACCAGTTGGGCAGCTACCCTGCTGTACGTTGCAGTCGCCTGTTGAGCTCGCTTCCACAAGCCCTCCTCTTACATCTATGTATGTGTGTTTCGATCGTCGTATTGTTGTTGTTGCTGCTGCTGTTTACAGGGCCAGATGAGCACACCGCCACGCCCGCTTGGTCCCAACGAGTCACCACCCTCTTCACCACCGCCTCCAACACCCTCCCCTTCGACGAGCCCCGAGCTAGGAAAGGCCCACTTCGATCTCCCGTTCAGCCTTGAGGACAACGCAGGTGGGCCTCGCAAGGGAGTGGATAAAGGCAAAGGCATCAAGGGCAAGAGCAAGAGCAGGAGCAAGAAGGCCGGCCCCGGCAGACTGCCGTCTACCTCGCTCCCCACTACTTCGGCCGCGACGGCTCCTGCTGTTTCGACTACCGCCTCGCTCTCGGCATCGCCACAGCCGCCAGCCACTAAAATGCCAATGCCGTCTTCGCCCCAGACGGCCTTAGCTGCTGCTGCTGCTGCTGCTGCTCAGATCTCGCACCATACCACGACAGCCACGGGTCGTTCGGTGGTGGAGCAGCGCAAACAGCCCAGGAGGCCAAGACGATTGCTTCCTGGTGAGGAGGAAGTGCTGAATAGGTACGGCATGCGTTGGCGCGACTTCCTCCTTCTCCTTCTACGTGGGGGTGTGTGGTGAGTTTGGAGCCTGTCTTCTCACGGAAGGATTTGTGTGCTGTTCCGTCGCCGGCTTGTCAATCGCGAGAGCAGATGGACCGACAGTGAGACATTACTGTTTGCCGAGGCGTTCCACAACATATCAAAAGATTTCAAGTCTATTGCGGAGTACATCGGCACCAAGAACCAGTTCCAGTGCAAGGAGTACTATCATTACTATCGCTCGCGCCTGGGGCTGGATGACGCGGCTGACAAAACAGCGCGGCGGGTGCGTTCTGCATATCTTATCTTCAACTCGAGAAGCTCCTCTTTCTCACGCACACTCGTGTTCAAAAATGGCAGGCCTTTGAGGAGGAAGAGATGAATGGCGGAGAGAGGGACAAAGAAAAGAACAGAGACGTCGGTAACTGGACCGCTGCCGAGAAGCAGGACTTCCTCAAGTTCTTCTCCATCTACGGGCGCAACTGGAAGATGCTGGCTTCTCACATCCCCAGCAAAACTCAGGTAGACCTCGCACACACACACACTATACCTCGGGCATCTAAGGAGTTTCAACTTTTTCTCCACTACCTCAACTCTCTCTTGAACATACATACGTTTTAATGGAACCACCTTCCCTGACGTTGATCAATGCTTCCTTATCTTCTGCAGACCCAGATCAAGAACTACTTCCACAACTACAAGATCAAGCTGCAGCAGTCCAACGCTTCTTCGCTCGAAAAGGAGCCTGTGGGACTGGCCGACAATGAAAACAGCCTTGCCGACTCGCTGCCGGCGGTGCCAGCAAAGGGCAAGGGAGGCCGGCGGCGTAAGGTCCCAGTCCTGGCTGGAATGCCTGCCACCTCTCCTTCGCCACCTTCCGGCATGCGACCCCTCGACGACAGCTCTCAGGGCGACGCGTCCCTGATGGCCGGAGGAGGCTACCTGACTCATATGCGGGCTCCCTCGCCGCCGCCGCACAAGGGCTCCATCGCGGCACTGCTCAACTCGCCGTCGCTCTCGCCATCACGTTCTGAAGATTCAAACCATGGAGTGATAGACACGGAGAGCAGTGGCTGGTTCTCACAGCTGCCCTCGCAGTCGGCCCATCACGGTGGTCAATCTGCCATCCACTCTCAACTCATCGCCCACTCCCCGACGCTGCCGGCCGGCGGGTCGAACTCTTCGGTGCACCCATCGCAGCAGCAGCAGCAGCAGCAGCTCACTCGAGATCCCTATGCTGGTGGAATCGACTCGCGGACGTTGCCGCCGCCACCGCCGCCGGGTTCCTTCTACCCATCCAACACGACGTCGGTACCGCTTCCGTCCATAAGTCAATCTCTCTCCACGAATCTCGTCGTCACCCACTCCCCGCCTCAGTTGGCTCCTCTACGGTTGCCCTCGCTCTACGGCACGTCTTCCATGGCATCGTCATCATATGATGAAGAATACCGCGTCGACGCATCTGGGGTGAGCGCGCGCTACGTCGATGACCGCGATAAGAGCAGCGGGCAGATGTTGGCGTCGACATCCCGATACTCCCCCACCCCACAGGTACCTTTCTCTCTTTCCCCCCCCAAAACTCCCGTTGTTGTTGTGCCACATGGCCTATGTTTTACGCTCCCCTTCCACTTCTGCCCTCCTCTATCCCTCCCTTATCACACCCTGCAGGTGTCGTCCTCTTATCGCGTTGTGGCGGACGCGGATAGCGGGTATGCGGCGTACGGCGCAAGGCACTACTATCCCTACCGCCAGGCCACTGCACTCGCTTCCCCAACGACGTTGGCCTCTGGTGACCACCTACTAAGAGACGGAGGCGCTATGCCGTTGGGCCGACGAGATGAACCTCCCGTCACTGCCATGGCCACGTCGACGTCTTCTTCCTCGACTTCGTCGGGTCATCACCATGGCTACCGCACGGCTGGCGACAGTGTCAACGTGCCTGTACCGTCGGCCTCGCCGTACAGTTACTCCTACTCGCGCAGCTCTCTTTACGGCTCCACCTCGTCATCGCCCTACACGCTGGGAAGCAATCTGTTCGCTGGCAGCGCTGTCCCTGCCCACCTGTGGACGGCGACTGCACCTGCCCCGACCTCGTCCCTCGTCTCTTCGACTACTTCAACTTCGACCTCGACGTCAGCCTACTCAGCTCCCAGCATCGATAAGTTGACCCGCGACGAGGAGATCAGCAGCGGAAGGCAGCAGCACAAGGGTGCCGTGATGACGACAACACGTGACCAGGCGGCAGCAAACTCTGCCCTGATGCTACACACCTACGTCGACGACATCCACGCTAGGCCTTTCCGTTCGAGCGGTGCCTTCACCTCCTCCTCCTCGGGGGAGGTTGACACACAGCGAAGCGATACTGGTTTCATCCAACGAGACTTGGCCGTCCAATCGTACGGGAGAGAAGCATTCGAGCCCCACGCGACGTCGCAGCCGACAGCTGAGATGGGCATCTTAGCTGGAACCGACGATCACTCGATGGAGGTCGAGGAGGAGGCCAGCGGCAGCATCCCACAACTCACATCCTCCATCCATGACCATCGACACGGGGTTTCTCACCCTCGATTGGGCAGTGGTAAAGCCACATCGGTGTCTCCAGCCGCCGAGATGAGCATGGATGCATCGCACGACCAGCGGCACGCTGAGCTCGCAGCGCCTATGGACCTGGAGGAGGTTACGCGACACCACCAATCGGGTGATCCTGCGGTCCAGCGCCCGCTGTTGGCGTCTTCCGCCTCCTCGGTGCTGGACTATTCAACAAGAGCGACGGACGCCATGGACGGGGTTGCTATTACTCACCAGACGGCTAGCCAGGAGCCTCTGGCCTCTTCAGCTCCTATTGCGCAGCACGACAAGCGCCCCGTTGGCAGCGTGTTCGCTATGGCTGCCGAAGCGGGTATCGGAACCGGACTCGAATACGTGCACGGTCATGCGCCGTCGATACAGGCCATGCGCCCTAGCTCCTCTAGCTCCGCGCCTGAGCTGATCAAGTCTACCGAGACCGTGTCGCTCAGATCGCACGTCACCGATGAGCCACGTCGTACGGAGGAGGAGGAGGCTACTACACAGTGGCCCTCGTCATCGACATCCGCCGAGCTCCATCGACAGGACTATCCGCATGTGCTCTCGCACGAGGATGCGCATCCAACCGCCTGCGCTACTTCTGTCGGTAGTAGTGTTCCGGACGGTTCCTACCCGCAGGTCCAGCAGCCTGACCAACCACAGCCTGCGGCGGAGCATGGCTCCGCCCTCTTGCGACCCGAATATTGCTCTCCGCCGCTTCCTGCGCTCTCGGCCAATACGCAGGCCGTCCCTGACCCGCTAGTGGCCTCTTCTACAGCTACTCCTGCGACCAACAGCACGCCAACAAACAACGACGCCTCCTAGGAGGAAAACCTCCTCGCGCGCTGAAAGCTAGCGACATAGCCAGCCCAACTTCCTCCTCCCTTTCTTTGTACAGAGTTCATCATTGAACAACAACAACAACAACAACTACTACATCAGCAACGTACAACAAGGTATTTGGCATACCCCCGTTTGGTGGAGGAGGAAGGTTAGTAGCGGGGGCGAATAGGGGTAACACCATTTTAGTAGCCACCATTGAGCTGAGCACGCGGGGACATCTTCGTCGTCGGACTCAGTAGGCTTGCGCCACAGCATGAGTAGGTAGGCAAAGCACACCACGACACTCGCGAGGAGAAGGATATTGATCTGGTCAAAGTTGCCCAGCAATCCGATGCCGATGCTCATCAAGGGGAACTGGGCCGCTGCTACCGCAGCCATCACCACCGCTAGTAACCGCTGCAGCGATTCATGGTGCCGTGGTCCAAATCTGCATTTTGCAACCAACCACCAAGGTTGCAGATCGGATAAGACTATAAACTCTTTGGTAGTGGTGGTGGTGGTGGTAGTGGAGGATTGTAACCCAGAGTGGTGCGGGAGTACGTACACACTCTCTAGGTAGGCAATCGTCGAGACGTTGACAAATTGACGGCACACAGCGTAGAAGATGAGCATGGGGCCAAATGTCGGCCATTGGGCTGGGAACAACACCTGTGCGAGATCACGTTGTTGTTGCGCAGCATTAGTTTGGGCCAAGACAACCTCGCTCTCAAAGAGTCGGTCCACGAACCAGAACTCCATAGCCTATGGAGAGCACGTTGGTGATGGTGAAGGCCAGGTTGAACCCACGCTTCTCAACACAGAAGTGCGCGCCCAAGAAAGCGAGTGAGCCGCAGGCCAGAGCCACGCTCCAGGCATCGATGCGCTGCGAAACAAGTTCTGCAATTACGTTAACGTAAATGTTGTTAAATCCAAAACGCGAGCGAGCAAAAGCTGTTAGTTTCTATGCGAGAGAGGGAAGGAGGGGCGGGGGAAGAGAGAGAGAGAGAGAGAGATCAAAGCCCATGCACGTAAAGAGTGATTGAGTTATGGGGTGGATTGGTCGTACTGGAGTCGGTAAAGTCCTCCATGACCTGCGGCACTACAGTTCCGATGAGGAAGTCCAGCCGCATCAGATGAATGCAGAGGAACAGCAAAATGAATAAAAACTCGGGCGACACCACCTGCGGACGGCAGGGCACCACGCACGAGCGGCACGCATATTACTTTAGCTCTCGAGAGCACTAGTACGCGCACGCACACAAGAGCCTTTTGGTTGCGCAAGTAGAGTACCGCTGGCAAGAAAGAGAGATGAGAAAGATAGGCGTCGTCATTGGTGTCATCATCGTTAAGGATGTCTTCTTCGTCATCTTCGCTTACCATGACGTTATCTGTGTTATCGTGCGACGACCTGACCACAGAGTGCACAACCACGAGATATGGTCAATCACTTCTCAGCTGAGATATCTTTCGGAAGTAGATATAGTCAGCCGCAGCACAGCAAAGAGGGAGTCAAACAAACCCGGAGAGACGAGTGAATGGTTTGTTGGGCCAGAATAGAATGCCCGTAGCGAAGCAGAAGAGGGCCACTCCCATCACACCCAGTAGCGAGATCTGGAGGTCAAGGCTCACCCACTCTTCCAGAAACTGTTGGTAGAGACGTTTAGCAAACTATGTACACCTACACATGGCACGGCACGGCACAGCACAGCACAGCACGGCACAAATACCTTTAAGGCAAAGAACACTCCACTGCTTGCTTGAAAGGCTCCTGACAGAAGAGCAGTCTGTAGCAGTGTGCGGTAAGGATAAGGTTAAGGCAAATGCATGGCGAGGCGCTTGGACTGGGAGAGAGCTGTGGCACGAATGAAGTGGTGGTGGAGGGTGCGAGAAAGAAGTACGGCTGTTCGTTCAGAGCCGGGGAAGAGGTTGGCAAACTGGAGGCAGGGCAAATGAATAGCGCCACTGCCGACGCCAATCAGTGCAAAGGCGTAGGGATAGAGATCCACCTCTGCTCGGTGGGAGACGGAGGGAGAGGTGTGAGTACAGTAGAGCGCGCGGGCAGCCGAGTGGGCAGGAGAAGAGAGAGAGAGAGAGTGTGTGTGTGTGTGCGAGAGAGAGAGAGAGAGAGTGAGTGAGTGAGAGAGGAAGACGTGCGCACCTTGATCGAGAGCAATGATGAAAAGGAAGGCGCCGAGACCAAGCACAATAGATCCAACGACAGTAGTGCGCTTGGCGCCAAAGGTGTCCATGAACCACGCGAAGGCAGCGCGGCTGGCGTACATGCCTATCAGGCCGAGCGCATATACCAGTGCCATTCGTGCTTGCTGCTCCTGGCACCATACAGCAGTGTCCTCGTTCGATAGAGCTGCTGATGGCGCAGCAGAAGTCGTGGCCGTTGTCGTCGATACCACCGTGTCGAAGTCAGGAGGAGGAGGAGGAGGAGCAGCATGAGGCGTGCAGTTGGTGCGATAGATGGCCCGCTCGTGGAGGAGTACGGCGAGCGCCGCCCAGCCCAGAACCAGGCCCGATGCACAAAGCGTCTGAAGCAGGGCTAGCCCAAAGAGGAAGTATCGATATTGGCCCTTGTAGTAGCTCTGTCGCCTCCTTTTCGCCTTTTCTCTGTGCTTGGGGTTGAGCGGCCTGCGTTCCTCCTCCTCATCCTCCTCCTCCTCTGACGACAACACCTCGATATCCTCGTCGTCTCGGCCACCGTTCTCTGCGTTCCGTTGGAAGGACATCATGCTGTTTCTGTGTGCACAAACACCTCGCCGGGGGCTTTTTGCCCTCTCTCTAACCTGCCATGGCACACCAAAGCCATTTGATTTCATCAACACCTAATTAAATAATGCCGAATTTTAGGGAAACAAACCATTTTTTTTTTTTCGCAATTCTTGCAGGTGCTCCTCAAAGAGTGAGGCCAGAGGAGGGGAGCCAGGTGGTGCGTACCAAGCGCAGGCGTTTCAACCGCCGTTTCCAATTCGTACGAAGCTTTTCCCTCAACGCAAAGTTTGTGTTTCTGGAAACCGTTGATTGTGAATTGGTGGCCACAAGAATGTGCATGGAATGCGGTCATCGTTTTTCTCTGTATTTTCCTGGGCTGGACCCATCCAGGCAAATTGGCAAGATCGAGGCCTGACAAGAATGCCAAGCACAAGAATTCTGACAAAGAATGCTCCACACGTGGGGGACAAAGGTACTCACTTAAATTCGGACCGCGCGGACGAACGGCCCGGACCGTGCGGCCAAGCCAACTTGGGGAGAAGAGGGACAGAATTTTTTATTTGGTCCGAGTGCTAAAAACTGGACGGTCAGCGCAGTGACGCCGCAGTGAGCACAAGCAGGAGCGCTCAGCTAAGGATGGACGTGAGGAAGAGTCGTTGTAGAAGGAGGAGAAGGGTGGCCGTTCTCAGCTGGGATGCCAGTAATTGTCGCGCCACTCGAGAACGCGCGCAAGGAGGAACTTCTTGGCGATCCGGTCTGGGCTGTCGTCGTAGGCGAAAAACGAGAGGCCACGTGGCCCCCAGTTGAGGGGGGTGAGGGGACGCACACCTCCTGGCCTTGATCCACCCTTGTACTGAACGTACAATGGTGGCCGTTCTGCCTCAGCAATCCCCAGTAGCTCATTGACCCGCTTGACAAGGGGCCCGCTCATGAGTGCGATCTTGCCTACTTGGTGCTGCTGCACTGGGCAGTTTGAGGTGATGTTATTAACACAGCACTGCTGGCAAGACTTGAGTGTGCACTTCTGGTTTGCTTTGGCGCGGCCACACGCACACAGACCAGTCGGGGCAGTTTGCTGTGTGCATGCGGGGGCAGGGGATTCTCCTGTCTGGTCATCATCAGCCAGTGCAACAATGGGAGACGAGGGACCTGTCTCCTCAATGAGCATGGGCAGTGCAGGAGGGCCATGAGCAGGCAGCGTGGCTGCCTGCTGTTGCCACCTCTTGGCACTCCTTTCCTGCTCCTTCTCCCTTGCTGCTGCAAGGATGGGATTTGAGACACGGCGAAAGCTGGCCTCCCACTCCTGATTGAGGTAGGTGATGGCGTGGTCAGCAGCTTCTCTCTCCTGCGGCCAGACATGGTTCTGGAGCCGGTTGTGCCAGCCCTCCAGGCAGTGATCGCCAGAGGGAAGCTCTTTCCGCCCAAAGGCTGCCCACACCTGTGGCGGCCAGTGATGCGAAGGTTGGGTATAAGAACGTCCCAGTGGTGCTTCCCTATATGCTTTGCCATCCACCTCTGGTTGGCCTGCATGAAGTGAAATGATTCACCACAGACCTTCACTCCTGGGAATGCTTCTGCAGCTGCATTTCTGAGTGCATCCTCAAAATCAGCAAAGATCACCAGGGGTGAAAGGGTATGGCCAGTGACCTCAAGCACCAGGCTGCTCATAAACCTGAAGAAGTAGGTGTAGTACTCCTGAGTCTGGGAGTTACACAACAACCAGGCCACTGGGACTCCTACCTTGCCCACTAGGACCATAATGGTGGTGAGCACCATCTTCCCTTCCACCAAGTTGAATGTACCATCAACAAACAGCACACGGCCATGTGCTTGCAAGAGGCGCACAGCATCATCAGCTGCAATGATGAAGTACAGGAAGGGAATGGTCCCAGCCTCACGCACAAACTTCTTTTCATGCACAAACAGCTGCACAATATTATCCATCATGTCGCCTGTGGGGAGACGCTTACGCTTTTGATAGTGCTTTTTATTATGCAGCTGTTTGGGTGTGGGTGCGTTTTGGTCTAGTGGTAGAGAGCGCAGGAACTCACTCTCCACACAGGTGACACTGGCACAAGGATCTTGCATTTTCTCCCTGGCCAACATTGCAACCTTAGGGGTGAGATGCGTTGAAGGTGCTGGCAGTGGGTGCAAGTGGGTGCCGCGGTACCGGATGGTCTCCACACCTGAAGGGGTGAGGTCATATTCCTTCCTTGCCTGGCAGCCTGTGGCGTAGTTTGCACACTGGTAATGGACACACACACAGGGGGGACTCTTGAGGGTCTTCTTGCTGTTCTGCCGCCACACCCACGTGTCAATGTTGGCCTGTTGAGTATGCTTGAGGGGGTGAGCCATCTCCTCTGCCTCATTGTCAGTTGAGGAAGAGGAGGAGTTGTCTGAGTTGGTGTCTGTGCTGGTGTCATGCACTGTGCATACCAGGTCTGTGCAGGCTGTGGCTGTGCAAAGAGGGGGCCTTGTGCAATACAAGTCCTCCTGCTCTGCTGCACACAATGCAGCAAGGCTGGCAAGGTTCGCAGGGAGTTGGGTGTTGTTCATCTTCGTTGTTGTTGTTGTTCTGGTAGAGCTCATCATGAGACTTATGACCACATCTGGAGCCAGTGTCTTTTATTTGCTTGGAAGAAAATTCTGTCTTTTTTTTTGTTTCACCTTTTGGTCCAATAGGAACCAAGAATTTTTTTAGGACCAGCTGAGGTGGACCAAAGGTCCACAGTCCATTGGTCTGAAGTCTGAATTTAAGAGAGTACCAGGGACAAAAAGGTGCCAAAAGGAAAGACAACCATCTTTTGTTGTGTCTTTGTGGCAATGAAGCTGGCCACCCTCCCTGAGAAGCTGGGCTCAAAATTGCCACACAAAACCTCACCACACTAGGTGGAGCTGGTCCTCACCCAACTTCACAATGGCCCACTTCATTTCCAAGCAATGCCAGATCAACCAGAATGCAACCCCCTTCAACCAGATTCCTTGTCTCCTGCAACTGCTATGCCACTGGCTTGTGGTGCCAT
>CDFA01019520.1:0-10814 GCA_000826305.1 Acanthamoeba healyi
CCCCCCCACGCATACTCACCTGGACCACCCTTCCACAATGTTTCTTTTCCCCTCCTTTACAAAACTGATACACGTGATGGTGGTACCTAGGGCACCCACGGCCAGGGACAGTCGGCAGCGACCGTCGATTATGGCCGGCGGCAGAGCTTCTGGACCCGCAAGCGAGAAGGGGGAAACAAACATTCAGCAGCGAAAGAACTCGACCCAATACGAGGATGGCGAAGACGACGAGGACTACATCGATTCTGATGGCAACCACGCTTTCCGAGTTCAAGAAGAGTTTGACGGAGGAGATGTTGATGTCATTGGAAACACTCCTAAGCCTTACCAAGGTACAACCACGCTCGACACTAAGATTATCTATGCTCAAGAACCTGAACAACCTTCATTTTTAACTGACTCTCTTCCCTGCCAGTAGACGATGAAGACGAGGCCTACAATCAAGGCATGGGCGACGATGACGTTAATGTGGAGGCCGATGACGACGCCTATATGGCCCCTCCACCAGTGGCAGCCCGCGGACGCCCAAGTGCTGCCGCCAAGCAAGCCCGTGCAGCGGCAGCTGCCGCCGCTGCGGTCGCCGCTGCCAAGCGAGGGAGACCGGGCCGCAAGCCAAACAGTAAACAACCGCGCGATAGGGCCACAAGACCGGGACCACGCACGCGTGACAGTCGGAGAGACGACCAGTTGGGCAGCTACCCTGCTGTACGTTGCAGTCGCCTGTTGAGCTCGCTTCCACAAGCCCTCCTCTTACATCTATGTATGTGTGTTTCGATCGTCGTATTGTTGTTGTTGCTGCTGCTGTTTACAGGGCCAGATGAGCACACCGCCACGCCCGCTTGGTCCCAACGAGTCACCACCCTCTTCACCACCGCCTCCAACACCCTCCCCTTCGACGAGCCCCGAGCTAGGAAAGGCCCACTTCGATCTCCCGTTCAGCCTTGAGGACAACGCAGGTGGGCCTCGCAAGGGAGTGGATAAAGGCAAAGGCATCAAGGGCAAGAGCAAGAGCAGGAGCAAGAAGGCCGGCCCCGGCAGACTGCCGTCTACCTCGCTCCCCACTACTTCGGCCGCGACGGCTCCTGCTGTTTCGACTACCGCCTCGCTCTCGGCATCGCCACAGCCGCCAGCCACTAAAATGCCAATGCCGTCTTCGCCCCAGACGGCCTTAGCTGCTGCTGCTGCTGCTGCTGCTCAGATCTCGCACCATACCACGACAGCCACGGGTCGTTCGGTGGTGGAGCAGCGCAAACAGCCCAGGAGGCCAAGACGATTGCTTCCTGGTGAGGAGGAAGTGCTGAATAGGTACGGCATGCGTTGGCGCGACTTCCTCCTTCTCCTTCTACGTGGGGGTGTGTGGTGAGTTTGGAGCCTGTCTTCTCACGGAAGGATTTGTGTGCTGTTCCGTCGCCGGCTTGTCAATCGCGAGAGCAGATGGACCGACAGTGAGACATTACTGTTTGCCGAGGCGTTCCACAACATATCAAAAGATTTCAAGTCTATTGCGGAGTACATCGGCACCAAGAACCAGTTCCAGTGCAAGGAGTACTATCATTACTATCGCTCGCGCCTGGGGCTGGATGACGCGGCTGACAAAACAGCGCGGCGGGTGCGTTCTGCATATCTTATCTTCAACTCGAGAAGCTCCTCTTTCTCACGCACACTCGTGTTCAAAAATGGCAGGCCTTTGAGGAGGAAGAGATGAATGGCGGAGAGAGGGACAAAGAAAAGAACAGAGACGTCGGTAACTGGACCGCTGCCGAGAAGCAGGACTTCCTCAAGTTCTTCTCCATCTACGGGCGCAACTGGAAGATGCTGGCTTCTCACATCCCCAGCAAAACTCAGGTAGACCTCGCACACACACACACTATACCTCGGGCATCTAAGGAGTTTCAACTTTTTCTCCACTACCTCAACTCTCTCTTGAACATACATACGTTTTAATGGAACCACCTTCCCTGACGTTGATCAATGCTTCCTTATCTTCTGCAGACCCAGATCAAGAACTACTTCCACAACTACAAGATCAAGCTGCAGCAGTCCAACGCTTCTTCGCTCGAAAAGGAGCCTGTGGGACTGGCCGACAATGAAAACAGCCTTGCCGACTCGCTGCCGGCGGTGCCAGCAAAGGGCAAGGGAGGCCGGCGGCGTAAGGTCCCAGTCCTGGCTGGAATGCCTGCCACCTCTCCTTCGCCACCTTCCGGCATGCGACCCCTCGACGACAGCTCTCAGGGCGACGCGTCCCTGATGGCCGGAGGAGGCTACCTGACTCATATGCGGGCTCCCTCGCCGCCGCCGCACAAGGGCTCCATCGCGGCACTGCTCAACTCGCCGTCGCTCTCGCCATCACGTTCTGAAGATTCAAACCATGGAGTGATAGACACGGAGAGCAGTGGCTGGTTCTCACAGCTGCCCTCGCAGTCGGCCCATCACGGTGGTCAATCTGCCATCCACTCTCAACTCATCGCCCACTCCCCGACGCTGCCGGCCGGCGGGTCGAACTCTTCGGTGCACCCATCGCAGCAGCAGCAGCAGCAGCAGCTCACTCGAGATCCCTATGCTGGTGGAATCGACTCGCGGACGTTGCCGCCGCCACCGCCGCCGGGTTCCTTCTACCCATCCAACACGACGTCGGTACCGCTTCCGTCCATAAGTCAATCTCTCTCCACGAATCTCGTCGTCACCCACTCCCCGCCTCAGTTGGCTCCTCTACGGTTGCCCTCGCTCTACGGCACGTCTTCCATGGCATCGTCATCATATGATGAAGAATACCGCGTCGACGCATCTGGGGTGAGCGCGCGCTACGTCGATGACCGCGATAAGAGCAGCGGGCAGATGTTGGCGTCGACATCCCGATACTCCCCCACCCCACAGGTACCTTTCTCTCTTTCCCCCCCCAAAACTCCCGTTGTTGTTGTGCCACATGGCCTATGTTTTACGCTCCCCTTCCACTTCTGCCCTCCTCTATCCCTCCCTTATCACACCCTGCAGGTGTCGTCCTCTTATCGCGTTGTGGCGGACGCGGATAGCGGGTATGCGGCGTACGGCGCAAGGCACTACTATCCCTACCGCCAGGCCACTGCACTCGCTTCCCCAACGACGTTGGCCTCTGGTGACCACCTACTAAGAGACGGAGGCGCTATGCCGTTGGGCCGACGAGATGAACCTCCCGTCACTGCCATGGCCACGTCGACGTCTTCTTCCTCGACTTCGTCGGGTCATCACCATGGCTACCGCACGGCTGGCGACAGTGTCAACGTGCCTGTACCGTCGGCCTCGCCGTACAGTTACTCCTACTCGCGCAGCTCTCTTTACGGCTCCACCTCGTCATCGCCCTACACGCTGGGAAGCAATCTGTTCGCTGGCAGCGCTGTCCCTGCCCACCTGTGGACGGCGACTGCACCTGCCCCGACCTCGTCCCTCGTCTCTTCGACTACTTCAACTTCGACCTCGACGTCAGCCTACTCAGCTCCCAGCATCGATAAGTTGACCCGCGACGAGGAGATCAGCAGCGGAAGGCAGCAGCACAAGGGTGCCGTGATGACGACAACACGTGACCAGGCGGCAGCAAACTCTGCCCTGATGCTACACACCTACGTCGACGACATCCACGCTAGGCCTTTCCGTTCGAGCGGTGCCTTCACCTCCTCCTCCTCGGGGGAGGTTGACACACAGCGAAGCGATACTGGTTTCATCCAACGAGACTTGGCCGTCCAATCGTACGGGAGAGAAGCATTCGAGCCCCACGCGACGTCGCAGCCGACAGCTGAGATGGGCATCTTAGCTGGAACCGACGATCACTCGATGGAGGTCGAGGAGGAGGCCAGCGGCAGCATCCCACAACTCACATCCTCCATCCATGACCATCGACACGGGGTTTCTCACCCTCGATTGGGCAGTGGTAAAGCCACATCGGTGTCTCCAGCCGCCGAGATGAGCATGGATGCATCGCACGACCAGCGGCACGCTGAGCTCGCAGCGCCTATGGACCTGGAGGAGGTTACGCGACACCACCAATCGGGTGATCCTGCGGTCCAGCGCCCGCTGTTGGCGTCTTCCGCCTCCTCGGTGCTGGACTATTCAACAAGAGCGACGGACGCCATGGACGGGGTTGCTATTACTCACCAGACGGCTAGCCAGGAGCCTCTGGCCTCTTCAGCTCCTATTGCGCAGCACGACAAGCGCCCCGTTGGCAGCGTGTTCGCTATGGCTGCCGAAGCGGGTATCGGAACCGGACTCGAATACGTGCACGGTCATGCGCCGTCGATACAGGCCATGCGCCCTAGCTCCTCTAGCTCCGCGCCTGAGCTGATCAAGTCTACCGAGACCGTGTCGCTCAGATCGCACGTCACCGATGAGCCACGTCGTACGGAGGAGGAGGAGGCTACTACACAGTGGCCCTCGTCATCGACATCCGCCGAGCTCCATCGACAGGACTATCCGCATGTGCTCTCGCACGAGGATGCGCATCCAACCGCCTGCGCTACTTCTGTCGGTAGTAGTGTTCCGGACGGTTCCTACCCGCAGGTCCAGCAGCCTGACCAACCACAGCCTGCGGCGGAGCATGGCTCCGCCCTCTTGCGACCCGAATATTGCTCTCCGCCGCTTCCTGCGCTCTCGGCCAATACGCAGGCCGTCCCTGACCCGCTAGTGGCCTCTTCTACAGCTACTCCTGCGACCAACAGCACGCCAACAAACAACGACGCCTCCTAGGAGGAAAACCTCCTCGCGCGCTGAAAGCTAGCGACATAGCCAGCCCAACTTCCTCCTCCCTTTCTTTGTACAGAGTTCATCATTGAACAACAACAACAACAACAACTACTACATCAGCAACGTACAACAAGGTATTTGGCATACCCCCGTTTGGTGGAGGAGGAAGGTTAGTAGCGGGGGCGAATAGGGGTAACACCATTTTAGTAGCCACCATTGAGCTGAGCACGCGGGGACATCTTCGTCGTCGGACTCAGTAGGCTTGCGCCACAGCATGAGTAGGTAGGCAAAGCACACCACGACACTCGCGAGGAGAAGGATATTGATCTGGTCAAAGTTGCCCAGCAATCCGATGCCGATGCTCATCAAGGGGAACTGGGCCGCTGCTACCGCAGCCATCACCACCGCTAGTAACCGCTGCAGCGATTCATGGTGCCGTGGTCCAAATCTGCATTTTGCAACCAACCACCAAGGTTGCAGATCGGATAAGACTATAAACTCTTTGGTAGTGGTGGTGGTGGTGGTAGTGGAGGATTGTAACCCAGAGTGGTGCGGGAGTACGTACACACTCTCTAGGTAGGCAATCGTCGAGACGTTGACAAATTGACGGCACACAGCGTAGAAGATGAGCATGGGGCCAAATGTCGGCCATTGGGCTGGGAACAACACCTGTGCGAGATCACGTTGTTGTTGCGCAGCATTAGTTTGGGCCAAGACAACCTCGCTCTCAAAGAGTCGGTCCACGAACCAGAACTCCATAGCCTATGGAGAGCACGTTGGTGATGGTGAAGGCCAGGTTGAACCCACGCTTCTCAACACAGAAGTGCGCGCCCAAGAAAGCGAGTGAGCCGCAGGCCAGAGCCACGCTCCAGGCATCGATGCGCTGCGAAACAAGTTCTGCAATTACGTTAACGTAAATGTTGTTAAATCCAAAACGCGAGCGAGCAAAAGCTGTTAGTTTCTATGCGAGAGAGGGAAGGAGGGGCGGGGGAAGAGAGAGAGAGAGAGAGAGATCAAAGCCCATGCACGTAAAGAGTGATTGAGTTATGGGGTGGATTGGTCGTACTGGAGTCGGTAAAGTCCTCCATGACCTGCGGCACTACAGTTCCGATGAGGAAGTCCAGCCGCATCAGATGAATGCAGAGGAACAGCAAAATGAATAAAAACTCGGGCGACACCACCTGCGGACGGCAGGGCACCACGCACGAGCGGCACGCATATTACTTTAGCTCTCGAGAGCACTAGTACGCGCACGCACACAAGAGCCTTTTGGTTGCGCAAGTAGAGTACCGCTGGCAAGAAAGAGAGATGAGAAAGATAGGCGTCGTCATTGGTGTCATCATCGTTAAGGATGTCTTCTTCGTCATCTTCGCTTACCATGACGTTATCTGTGTTATCGTGCGACGACCTGACCACAGAGTGCACAACCACGAGATATGGTCAATCACTTCTCAGCTGAGATATCTTTCGGAAGTAGATATAGTCAGCCGCAGCACAGCAAAGAGGGAGTCAAACAAACCCGGAGAGACGAGTGAATGGTTTGTTGGGCCAGAATAGAATGCCCGTAGCGAAGCAGAAGAGGGCCACTCCCATCACACCCAGTAGCGAGATCTGGAGGTCAAGGCTCACCCACTCTTCCAGAAACTGTTGGTAGAGACGTTTAGCAAACTATGTACACCTACACATGGCACGGCACGGCACAGCACAGCACAGCACGGCACAAATACCTTTAAGGCAAAGAACACTCCACTGCTTGCTTGAAAGGCTCCTGACAGAAGAGCAGTCTGTAGCAGTGTGCGGTAAGGATAAGGTTAAGGCAAATGCATGGCGAGGCGCTTGGACTGGGAGAGAGCTGTGGCACGAATGAAGTGGTGGTGGAGGGTGCGAGAAAGAAGTACGGCTGTTCGTTCAGAGCCGGGGAAGAGGTTGGCAAACTGGAGGCAGGGCAAATGAATAGCGCCACTGCCGACGCCAATCAGTGCAAAGGCGTAGGGATAGAGATCCACCTCTGCTCGGTGGGAGACGGAGGGAGAGGTGTGAGTACAGTAGAGCGCGCGGGCAGCCGAGTGGGCAGGAGAAGAGAGAGAGAGAGAGTGTGTGTGTGTGTGCGAGAGAGAGAGAGAGAGAGTGAGTGAGTGAGAGAGGAAGACGTGCGCACCTTGATCGAGAGCAATGATGAAAAGGAAGGCGCCGAGACCAAGCACAATAGATCCAACGACAGTAGTGCGCTTGGCGCCAAAGGTGTCCATGAACCACGCGAAGGCAGCGCGGCTGGCGTACATGCCTATCAGGCCGAGCGCATATACCAGTGCCATTCGTGCTTGCTGCTCCTGGCACCATACAGCAGTGTCCTCGTTCGATAGAGCTGCTGATGGCGCAGCAGAAGTCGTGGCCGTTGTCGTCGATACCACCGTGTCGAAGTCAGGAGGAGGAGGAGGAGGAGCAGCATGAGGCGTGCAGTTGGTGCGATAGATGGCCCGCTCGTGGAGGAGTACGGCGAGCGCCGCCCAGCCCAGAACCAGGCCCGATGCACAAAGCGTCTGAAGCAGGGCTAGCCCAAAGAGGAAGTATCGATATTGGCCCTTGTAGTAGCTCTGTCGCCTCCTTTTCGCCTTTTCTCTGTGCTTGGGGTTGAGCGGCCTGCGTTCCTCCTCCTCATCCTCCTCCTCCTCTGACGACAACACCTCGATATCCTCGTCGTCTCGGCCACCGTTCTCTGCGTTCCGTTGGAAGGACATCATGCTGTTTCTGTGTGCACAAACACCTCGCCGGGGGCTTTTTGCCCTCTCTCTAACCTGCCATGGCACACCAAAGCCATTTGATTTCATCAACACCTAATTAAATAATGCCGAATTTTAGGGAAACAAACCATTTTTTTTTTTTCGCAATTCTTGCAGGTGCTCCTCAAAGAGTGAGGCCAGAGGAGGGGAGCCAGGTGGTGCGTACCAAGCGCAGGCGTTTCAATCGCCGTTTCCAATTCGTACGAAGCTTTTCCCTCAACGCAAAGTTTGTGTTTCTGGAAACCCACTTGGAAACTGGGGGCGTTTCTCTTGCGCCCGAACCGGAAGGTTATCTTTTCCTTTTCATTTCTCTGCAGCCTATTTCCTTCTTTTCTTTAATGTTTTCCGGTATATTTCTCGGGAGACCCGAACAAGAAGACAAGAGGAAGAGGGGGCCCTACAAGTGCCGAGCATGTGGTCAGCCGAAGAAGAATCACGTTTGCTTGCACGAGACCACAGGAGGCAAGATCGCCAAGGCCGCCATGGTGACATCGGCTCGTCACATCAAGATCGTCAACTTGCCAGCCACCGTCGACGCGAACCCAACCCAACCGTGGGAGCTGGCAAGCTGCGCGCCACACATCGTCAGCTCGCAAGGTGCCGTGGAGGTCGAGAAGGAGGGGGGAGAGGATGACAAGGCAATGCAGCTGCCGGCCTCGTTGCCGCACGTACTTCCGCGCTCAAGTACGTGAATCATTTGATCGCCAATGCAGTTCTGCCTCCCCCGCACCACCATCTTAATTTCCTCGCCGAACCTGCGTTGCTTCAGCGGCGGCCGTGGAAGCAGCTCTGGCTGCGGCAAAGCTGAACGAGATGCCGATTTCGATCACCATGGACGAGTACCAGGAGGCGATGCTCAAGAACGACCTGGGCGAGTACTTGACGCGATTCCTCCACAAGGCCGTGGTCAGGCGCGCACGCGTCTCCCAGGTAGTACTGCCTGTGCGCGTTCGGGCGCCTGTGTGGCCGTCCATCATTGAACTTCTCAACGAGCGGTACGCTGGCTGCCTCCACCTCACCACGAAGGAGGAGATCGAGGAGCTGCTAAAGGACGGCGTGAAGAGGGAGTGGAAGAGGGAGGTCCTGGTCGAGGTCGTGGTAAATGGGGTGAAGAAGAAGATCAAGAAGGAGGAGGTGGACGGTTGGGCTGTAATCACTCCTCCTCTTGTCGTTCACTTTGACACAGAGAAGCAGGACTTTGTAGCCCAACTTCGCTACGCCGTGTACAACGAGTACGGCAATCTTCAGTTCCCGTTTGAGTGGATTTAATAAACTAACTGTTACGTGATGGTAGAGTTTACTACAAAGGCCTCAATGGCGGAATAGACAGCAAGGCTGGCGCTCGCCCAGTCACGTGGTGTGCGTGTCTTGTGGGAACGGGTGTGTTGGCTGGTGGCTGCCCGAACCTCACTCTCTCCCTCTGCGCTCTCCTTCTCCTTCCTCTCTCTCTCTTCGTGCTTCTCCAGGCGGATGAGCATGCGCAGCTCTTGCCAGACAAGCTCTGCTGGCCCGCGAGAGAAGCCAGAGGTGCAGCCGGCCAGAATCCGCTTCATGATGCTGTGCTTGCTCTCGAGTGTGTAGTTTGCGAATTTCTCAATGCCCCCGTATTTCTCAAGGAACTCACCGTAGTGGTACACAAGGATGTGCATGTACGTTGTGACGTCCTTCCTGGAGTACGCCATCACAAACGCCTAGGCCCGTTGCAGAGGTTTGTGGTCAGCTTGGCCGCAGGGTGCAGCTTGCCGGCAAAAACAGGTACCTTTAAGAATGGTCGTGCTCGATCTTTCCACTCTTGGGCCATGATGCATGTGTGTGCTTGCACACTGATGGCAGCCAGCGGGTAATAGGTAGCCCACACAGCCTGAGCATCTGTGACATACTTGTGCATTGGAGACCCCTCCTTTACGTGCTGCAGGAGACACTTGAAGAACTCGGCATGCTCCTTGAGAATGTGCAACAGGTCAGGCCAGTTCAACCTAAACCCACGGTACATTAGTATCTGAGTGCAACCATACAGATGAGGTGTGAGGAGAGGACCTTGCTTGTTTGACCCATTCACTAAAGGTCTTGGCCACGCCATGGCGTCCCTTGGGTTTCTTCACAGGCGGTAGCTTGACATTGCACTTCATGAGCAGGAGCCTCTCAAACTCAGCAGCTAGAGGTGCACTCTGTTCAACATCTTGCGCAAGCAGCATGAACTTCATTTGATTGTTGTTAGTGCTTACATGCAAGATGTCCATGTGCGTGAAGAACAGAAGTCATACCAGCTTGCGCATGACTGCCATGATGCAGTGTAGATTGCATGGGATAATGCTGATGAGCGGCAGGCGCAGTATCGGCTCAGCAATGACCCCGTACATATCTTCACCCTTGACGGTCTTCTCCCTCACGCGCTGGTACCGATCTGCCCTTATTTTGTCACTGTGCATTGGCCACTCTGTCTTGGTGTGGTCGCCAAGCTCACTGCCGCGTTCACAGCACGGTGTTATTTCTCAGGCAATCTTTTTTATTGTGTTCAGCGTAGTACCTTTTGCTGACTGCACAATAGGGGCATTGCCATTTCGCACTTGGGTGGAAGACGTTCTTGAGGCCCAGCATCTTCATGAGCGCCTTGAGGTCACATGTAAGCACAGGATTGATGGTGTACTTGATGCCTTCCACCTCAACCTGCTTGCTGTCAGCAAACAATGTGACCACCTGTACATACTCACCCACCCTCACTCATGTGATCAGCATGCAGCCTGCTCACATCAACTGCTTCAACAAAATACTTGCATACCTCACTCATGTTGGCCAACGACTCACGCAGCTCCTTGTCTGTCTCCCCACCTATGTAGATGATGTTGATGTGGCAGTTCTTTGGTGACTTAACCAAAGCAAGTGGCTCACCAGCGGTAAGGAGTTGAACCCCTCCCAGCTCTTGTTGAACTCACTTCCCTGATGTCATGGTGGCTCCATCAAATGCAAACTTGACAGTGACAGGAAGGGTGGGGTCACTTGGTGGGTTCTGCTTCAGCAGCTGTTGCAGGTAGGGGAGAAGTGGGATCTCATAGCCAGACCCACTGACTGGCCAGATGGTCATCGTCTTCTTGTCCTTCATCCATTGTTTCTGGATAGCAGAGATCCTCACATACAGCCCCAACCCAAAGGTTTTCACTGTTTCCGCCCAGTCTTGGTCTGAGATTCTCATCTTATCTTTGTAGGCCGCCAGCTCCTCAATTGATGGCTGTGCTGTGGTACCCCCATTTATCTTAGGGATCTCAATGATGAGCTTGCTCAGCAGGTCTGGCTCCTCCTTCAGCTGCTTCACAAGGCAGCCCAAGT
>CDFA01019524.1:0-13420 GCA_000826305.1 Acanthamoeba healyi
CTGGCCAAAGGAGATGGACATTAAAATTTTCTTTTATTGTTGATGATGCCCACCAAAGAAGCGTTCATTGAGCGCTGATGAGACAATGGAGATCACATAGGACACATCAATGAGGTAGTTGCTGTTGGTCGAACCCTCTATTATACCTGGTGGTTGTGGTTCATGATGTTGTTAGTCATTGACAAACAAAAGAAGGAGATTCAGCCATATGCACCATCCTTCGTGTAATTGGCAACCATGCCGTAGTAAGAGGACCCCAGGCGCGCCGTGGTGATCATGTTCTGTTGGTAGCCGCCCACAATCTGTTGTGTAGCGTAATTGTAAGCTGTCAAAACCAAAAGAATGGGCTACATCAAAGTACAATCTAGACTTGGAGGTGTGATGAAGTACCTCAATTATGTGGGCTCCAGGTCTAGTTGCTACCATAAACACAAACCCTGTACCATGAGCAGCAGCAGAAGGAGACACGTACATGGTCAATCTGTTGTACGAGCATTGAGGGCGCCAGGTGCGACACGGCCTTGTACCTGCTCCGTGCGGCCCGATCACAACATCTGCCTCGGCGAAGAGCTCAAAGGTTTCGTTAAGAGGCGTCGAGGGGTAGTGTTCTCTGTAGTTGACCCTGATGTACCTCTCTCTGTTGTCCTCCGCCTTCTGCGCCAGCTTCGCAGGAAACGTGGTGGCCAGCTCGACCAGCGCTGACTTGAGGTGGTCGTGATTGATGATTAGGCGGCCTCGATAGTGATCCGTCCGAACCATGACGAGCAGGTTGACGTCGAGCGGGTGGTCGGCCGAGAAGCCAGGCACAGGATAGAGGGGAGGAGTAGCGAAGAAGTCTTCGATGTGGCTGCGCTTGGCGGGCTCGAGGAGCGAGCTCCACGGTCGGTGGTCAGGCAGACCGAGGAGATTCCACAATCGGCTGCGGATCTGCTGGGCATAGCCCAACGAGGGCGTTTCATTGCGATCAAACTCCTGAGAGTAGTAGATCACGTCGGCCTTGACGACCACCGAGGCCCCTCCTTTGCCCGTCGAATATATGATTCGAGACCTGCATCAGTAACTGGTGAGAGTGACGGAGAGGAGCTTAGGAAGAGCGAGTCTACGCACCTGGAGATGTTGCAGAACTGGAAGAAGTGCTCACCAAAGCTATCGGGAGAGTCTACATATTTATGTAGATGTGAATCTCTGGGTGCTGCTGCAGGAAGGGCAGTAGAACGAAGAGACGGTAGAACTGGTCCTGCACCAGGTGGTAGAACATCTTGTGGTGGAGGTGGGATATTATGACCACCTCTGCCACTTTTACCACTGTAGCTGGTGGCCATTGCCTGCACTCCATGAACTATGTTGCAACAAAGCGCAAACGACACCCAACATGGCGTACACGCACGCACGCACGCACGTACGATGAGCACGCACGATGAGCACGCACGCACACGCACGCACACGCACACGCACTCGCACAAGCACGCACACGCACACGCACAAACACACAGGCTTAGAATAATGGTTGTGCAAAGTTGTGCAAGTGGGAGATTGTCGTGCCTCGAAGGTGGAGTTGAACCCGGCCTCAATGCCAACCCCAACTATGCCATCCGTGACCACTTGGCAAGGGAGAAAGATGTCGCGTGAGATGGTGCTGCCATGCTCGGTCACGAAACCGTCCAGCACGATGCCGATCTGTGCAAGGCCTGCGTTGTTGGATCCCATGCGAAGTGTCTTGACCTCGTCCTGGTTGCCGGCCTCTGCAGCATCCATCACGAACGATCTCTCGTAGCACTTACTGACGTCCAAAGCAGAGGGCACGAAGTGTGGCGCGACGTAGGTGAGGTCGTAGAGCTCGCTCAGCATCTGATCAGTCCAGCGCGCCCAAGCTGGATCGAGTAGTTTGCACGAGAGCGCTTGGGCGCTGTCGTCTGTGACGACCTCTATGTCATTCCTGCCGAAGACGTATGCGAGGCTGTACCCCATGTTTAACTTCATACGTACCTTTGTGTTAGGCCCAGCCCAATACGCAGCTGCTGTGGTGTGGGGTCATACCCATCCGCGGTGACGAGGGGCTTCTGGGAGCCGTCGAGCAGTGTCGTTGCTGCACAGCACCTCCCCCGACAACTGTTGTTCAGCGTCAGCGGCCGGGAGGGTTTAGTGAGTGAGTGAGTGAGTGAGTGAGTGAGTGAGTGAGTGAGTGAGTGAGTGAGTGAGTGAGTGAGTGAGTGAGTGAGTGAGTTGTGTGTGTGTGTGTGCGTGCGTGCGTGCGTGCGTGCGTGCGTGCGTGCGTGCGTGCGTGTGCGTGCGTGCGTGTGTGTGTGTGAGTTGTGGTGTGTGTGTGTGTGTGTATGTGCGTGCGTGCGTGCGTGTGCGTGCGTGTGTGTGTGCGTGCGTGTGTGAGAGTTGGGCTCGGGGGAAGGCGAGGAGGGGCATGTGCCTTGGCCTTGTAGTTGCGGTGAGCGGCGAGAATTGCCTCGTGTGTTTGGTGCAGGGTCTGGGACCAGGGCTCAGCCCTGGGCATTCTAGGGCGCCGTGATGGAACAGGAGAGGGTCGTGCATAGAGAGCCTCTTTTTCAGTAGCGGCGGGGGTGGAAGTAGGTGTGGGTGTGGAGGTGGAGGTGGAGGCAGAGGGTGTGTCCACCGGCTGTGCCAAGTCCAGAAAAGCCGACCCCAGCCCGCTGTAGTACCATATGGGGAAGGCCAAAATATGGCAGCCGAGCAGAATGAACAGCACCAGGTTTGTGCGTTGGCCGGCGGACATGGCGGTCGGTGACTTCAACACCACATCAACTACAAACACGGAAGCAAGCGCACCGTTTTGGGCTGGTAGTGCTTCTTTTGGGAATTTTTTGGCGGAGCTTCCTTTTTTGGGGTTCGTCGACACCGACCGCGCCGGAGCCTAGCCAAGTGTGGTGAAGCGGAGCGCGAGCAGTGCATGGTGCGCGCCAGCGCCAGTGCCGCTGGCGGAGGGAGGGGCTGCTTGCAGCACACACTCGACCGCCAGGTTGACGGGTCGGCTCACGAGTCGGTCCAGTACGGAGGGCCAGTCCTCCTGTTCCTCGAGTGCCGCGTTGTCGTCTGCTCCCGCGAGAAGCTCCTTAACCTGCTCGTGATCGACCTGAGGGGGAGGGAGGGAGAGGACAGGTGAGTCATGTCATGGCTAGGAGGGCATGCGCCAAATGTCAAAGCCATTCGTTACCTGCAAATGGCAGTCGAGCGGCAGAGAGGGAGGCTGGCACGAGGGCGTCAGACGGAGGTAGAGCCGACAGAGTCGCGTTGGTGTGGGCAGCACGTGTAGGCACACGGGGCAGAACCACCACACGCCCATCGGGCTCTCGCGTCGCTCGGCCGGGGATTGACATAGGACGCAGGCGTTGTAGAACGGATCGGCCGAGCCGTGGGGCGTGGTGACCTTGGCCACGGTGCCCGTCAGATGAACGATGGCGCCTGTGCGTGCGTGGTTGGTGAGCAACGTGTGTACGCACACACTGAACCGGTCAGACCGACTCGTTTGCCTGGCAGCGAGGAGCACCTTTGTGGAGCAAGGGGCGCGGCAGCGGTCCGCTGTGTGGCGCATAGAAGGAGCCAAGGGAGGGGAGGGCAATGTGCAACTTCTCCAGCGCCGTGATGACCTCGTCCGGGAACGCTTGGCTTGCAAGAGCCGGTAACTGACATGCCATCCGGACAGAGTGAGCGATACACCAATCCACCAGCAGAGAGGGGGGGGGGGTCAATAAGGGGTCAGTACCTCTGGGTCTCGGTCACCAAGCCACGTCGTGGGACCCTCCTGCGGGCGACAGGCCTTCTTAAAACAGGTGAAGTCGTCGGCAACCAACGCCGGCCCATACTCGCACTCGTCCTGATCACAGAGACATACGCGAGGTGGTTAGATAGGGAGTGACTATCACGCGGTGGATGCGTCGCTGGCTAAGCCTTACCTCGACTCGCAGAAGAAGGTTGGAAATATACAGCAGCGAGTCACGAACGAGAGGAAGGTCCCACACGGCTTCATCGGGAAGCCATCGCGGCAGCTCCAGCCGGATCCTTCAGCAGAGCAAGAAGCGCGAGTTAGACGTGAGGCGTTGGCCGCTCGTTGGCGCGAGCGATAATAAGGGGAATGCGTACAGGTAAGAGTGAGAGGAAGAGGCGCCCGAGAGCAGCGGAGGAAGCGAAGGGTCTGTGACAAATAGGGTCGTGGCAGTTCCTGCGGTCCTCTTGGCTGAGGGAGCGAGGTTTGACGAAACGGAAGAGACGGAAGGGCGTGTGTCCCAGTATCGCTGTTGCTTTGAGCTAGCCACTACCACCGCCACCACCCGGCACACGATGCTGATGCGCCGTTCCCCGGCGAACTAGAGGACGAGAGAAGGTCAGGTCCGCCATTGAGCTGGCAAGGTGCTGAAGGGAAGTGGCGTACCTGTGCCGGAGTACCGCGAGGGTAGAGCAGCGGCGCGACCGTACGAAGGATGTGCGTTTGTGCGGGCTTATAGTGCACGCGGAGCTGCGCCTTGACGTCGGCGGTGTGCTCTTCATCATCTTCGCCCGCGCTGTCTCCCTCCTCGGCAGCCAAGGAGGCGTCATGCGCCGCAAGGAGCGTTACGTTCGTGCCTCGTTTGTCCGCCCCGATGCTGGCCAAGATGCTCCCCACTCCTTGCTCTCTGTGGAGAAGCTGATTAGCTGTTGTCAAATAGGATGCTGCACGTTGGGTGACGCACCGGATGGCGTGAGAGCTCATACAGCTTGACACGACCACCAGTTTGCTGAAACGATAGACCTTGCCTTCACCCTGCAGCAGGACGGCTTCCCTGTTTCACACGCAGGCCCAGAGTGAGGATGGTAATGTGCATGTTTTTAGTGATGAGCGATGCAACGTACCACCGGGCAACGCATGAAGCAGGGATTCGCAGCAGGCAAACATTCTGTCGCAAGAACGTTGCACGTTGAACGTTAGCAAGAGCACACACAAAGTTGAAGCGGTGACACGCACTTGATCCACGTCTTGGATGAGGATCGTGGCGGAATAGGGTTGTTCTCGCGACAGGTCGTGGAATCCCGAATCCGTCTCGCCCTCTACACTCGCGGGAGGGAATGCGAAGACGTAGGCCCGCTGCACCAACCCGAAGAAGGAGGGCACTTCAGTCCCAACAGGGAGGAACGCTGAAAGCCCTAGCGCTTTGTCGCTTTTGTGGTCGTCATCCGTGTCTCCGTCGTGCGAGTGCGTTTGCGAGGCCACACCCAGTTCGTCGGCCGATCCCTCCTCTGTAGGATGTGCTTCCGTTAGCGGCTGAGTGCAAGAGATTGGTCGCGTGGTGGAGAGACGTCGTACCAATCGCAGGCTGTGATGCCTGTGAGGCCGAGCCTTCAGGTCGTTGGCTGGGCTGCGAGTGCGATGGTGACATGGGAGGAGGCGGCGAAAAGGCGAGCAAGCATAGAATGTCCTCCAGATTGTCCGGCGAGTGATCCTTGACACAGTTGCCTGTAAGCAGCACCCGCCTGCCTGCCACGGTAACCTCGTGCCTGGTGAAGAGCAATAACCTTAAGCACTATCGCCCCCAATGTGTCTGTGTGCACCAGGTTGAGCGTGCATACCATGGAGCGAGAACGTGCAGAGTAGGCAACTGCTCCGGGTCCAAGTTCAACGCCTTCCCCACCATCTGCGAGAACACCACGCTGACTTGCTCCGGTCGCCAGCCGTCGGCAGTCGCCTTCCAGGCACGGCGCAAGGCGTATGAGATACCGTTTGACCAACAACTACGCATGGAGGGATCGTGTACCTCCTCAAGGCTTACGTTGGCGGGTGGCAACACGACAGCGGTGGCTGTGAACAGGCCCGCCTGCAACTTCAACGAGAGAATGTGTATGCTGATGCCCGCTGAAGCAACGGGCTGAGCCTGCTCAGAATGAAAGAGAAGAGATCAGATCGGAGGTAGTGCACCAGCTCAGGCTGCACGGAAGGCGCCAGTACCTCGGTAGGAATCATGGAGGGAAGCGTAGGCATTGCCACCGATATTCGCGAGACGAATCGCTCAACGATGCGTGAGAGCCGCATGGCGAAGCCCGAAGGCACAAGTCGCCGTGTGGCCACGCCAGGCAACACAGCGCCGCCCTTCAAAGACATAGTATGTAAGTGAGGCTCCTGCCCCCATAGGCAACTCGGGCGTAGAGAGCGTACCAGCGACTGGGTGTCCTTGTCCGGTGTTCGTATCATCTGCAAGAAGCGGCCGCGGCTGTTCGGAGAAGTCTCCGGAATAGCGGGTGGTGGTCGTCGCCCAAGCTGTATGAGGCAGCGGTTAGAGCGCTGGTGGACGGGCGCATGCGTGGCGGAGTCCCAACGGGAGGACGTACCAGAAAGCGCTTCTGCAGCTGCGGCGGGCTCTCTCCCTGCATCGATGTAGCCACCGGATTGTTGGCTTCGGAGAACTCGTCCATGTCTTCCTCTTTAATGATTGGAATTGCCTATAGGAGCGTTGGCACGGTGAGCGCGGTGAGTACGGTTGCCCAATTGTACACACAAAGTGGTATGTAGTCAAACGGAACCTTTCGTGGCCAGCCTTCCGCTTCTGAGGCGTCAGCCTCAATGTCATCGTCCTCAAGCGCCATCTCATCTGTCCTCTGCTGTTGCTCCTCGTCGACTGCTTCGATATGCTCCAGATCGCCGTTGGGGTCGTGGAATGGATAGCCAATCAACCGATCGTCCATCATGTCCTCCTCTTCCTCCTGTTCAATGTCCTCCTCGCGTTTGACGTGTACCAGCGCTGGTGGAGTAGGGAACATGGGCGTAGGGAGCGAGAGCGGTGCAAAGTCGTCACGTGACTCATCGATTTGTGGCTGCTCGTCATCCGGTCTCTCGTCCTCCGACACCTGAATATCTTCGAGTCCACCTTCGTCGAACCGGGTCTCTTGTCCCTTGAATGCAGTCGGTTGTCGAGCGTGCTGTGATCATACATGGAACCCCTCACGAGTGAGCAAAGCAGGGTCTGCTGGGATGCGCACGATGAAGGCAACTTCACGTACGCCCCAGTGTGGCCTTTCGGGTTGCTTGAAGTCGGAGATGCTCGAATGACCGAATCCAGCGTCCTCGTCATCGCCTGACCAGGTCAAATCCCGCTGATTAGCCATCACGCTGGTTTGGTGTCAGTGTCAAGCGAGATCGTACTGATATCTTCAACTTCGTCGTCGTCCTCTTCCCTGCTAGCAGCAGTCCGACCCCTTTCGACCGCGCGCACGTGCGCCGCTGGCACAAAGAGGTTCGGTGCTGCCTCTCGTTCTTGCGTGCCGGGCACGAACTCTTCCTCCTCCTCTTCCTCGTCGCCACTGTTGATGACATCCACGTCTTCGACCTCCTCTTCCACCACCTCCCTCTTCATTACGTAATCCGATCAGCATCGACGTGCGGCAAAGACAGGGTGGGGGTGGTGCAGCAAACGCACCTGCGAGTCTCGAGAACTGGGCAGGCGAACGAGGGAAGACTTCCATTTGTACTCCACCGGTGTCAAAGGCACAGGGCGTGGTTTGTACACGTCCGTGATCTGACACAACACACGTTACGAAGAGGAACACCGTGAGCTGCAGCGCGCAAACACTTGGGCACAGGCCACACGTATAATGCAATGAGAGGCAGGCGGAGGTACGTTGACGTGGTCATCAGCTTCCGCGGCGGGTTCATTGCGTTCGGGCGACTTGCGCTTGCGCCCTCTCTTCCCCTTCTTGCCCACAGCGGTGGGCGTGTGCGCTGGCGCGGCCCGTTCGGGCGCGTACATGGACCCGACCGCCCTGGCAAAGAGCTCATCCGCCGATTCTGTCCATGTCAAATCAAACCACAAATAAATTCCTTGATTTATACTGCTATTTATATAATAATTATATTTAATGAATGAATAATTTTAATAAATATATAAATAAATGGTGGATACCTTCGGGTATGGAGGCGAGCGTAAAGTGGGAGGCGGAAGAGGACTCGACGACGTCCTGCGAGGCGGCCAGGAACGGCTGCTCCTGCGAGTCGGGCACGGTCTCCACGAAGCGGCCGCTCTGTTGCGAGAAGCAGAGCGGCAGAGCCCCGACGGGACGCTGCAACGAGGAGGAGGCGAAAGCAAAAGGGGTGGTGGATTGCGTAATCGGCGCTGCGTCCTCCTCATCAGGACTCTCCTCGATCACCATCGGTCCGCTGTCCTCCTGCTTTTTGCGTCGCTGTATCCATCCTCCTCCGCCCTTGTTGCTCATCCTTGTCTCCCACTTCGCACAATCAATTGATTCAAGAATAATAAATATTTTTATAATTCAAATAGCGTTCCATTTTGTTCTAAGAATAATTTGTTTTTTTTTTTTTTTTGGTAAACTGGACGCGCCACACAAAAAAAGCTTGGCCTTTTACACGTCAGCAGTGGACGGAACTCCGTTTGCCTCAACGGACAGAGACAGCGAGAGAGATTTTGTTTGTGTTGACTTCCCATCATGGACTGGGCAAGCTTGACCAAGCGGCAGCCAAGGCCAAAAGCAAAGTCGACGGCCTCCATCACATCCTACTGGCGACGCAAGGTGCACCACCACCACCACGTGCTGCCAGTCACTGGGCCGTCTCCACTTCTTCCTCCTTCTCCGCCATCCTCCTGCGCAGTGAAGGTGCGATGGTTCTTCCTCTTGACCTGGATCTTTGCAGTGGGCTACTTTGTCGGCTACGTCCACCACGGCGTGCACGATGGCGCGCACCCCGACCTCATATCCGCCACTCTGCACCATCCTCTGGGAGCAGCTATCCACTCCTTTGTCCCTGTCCCTGCCCCTATCTCTTCTTCGTCAGCTTCGACTTCAACTTCTTCCCTCGTCTCTTCTTCATCTTCTTCAGCCCCACCTTCGTCTCGCGGTCAACACATCCCGATCGCCAAGGCGACCTTCTACTCGTCCGTCGAGGCCATGAACGCCACAGGGGAGCTCGCAGCGCGACACCTGTTCGCCCACAACCTCATCGAAGCGGGACTGCCTGCTGCGGACGAGGACCACAAGTTGGTATCCATGCACCGCCTCTCCCTGTAGTAAGTGTGTGTATGTGTGTGTGCCTGTGTGGCTCACCCCTGTGTGGCTATACGCCAGCTCTTCGATCGTCTCAACTGGACCGACACGCGCAACTACTTCATGAACCACAAGCCACCACAGACGGGCTACGTACCATTCTCTCCCCTTCTGCACGCAAATCACGCTCACCGCTCACATCAAACGTGTGCAGGACGGCATGTCACACGTGAGCCTAAGCAAGATCTTGTCTGGTACGTCGTCATCAGTGAAGAACATTCGTTCAGTTCGTGAAGTTCTAGCTGACACCTGTGCTCGCACTCACTGCAGTGACCAAGGATCCACACGTGTACACGTTGAGCTGCACCCACTTTGACCTCTTCTGCATGCACTACCTCCGCTTCGTGCCCAGCCCACCAGGCAAGAACCTGATCGGCCCGCGTGCGGCCGAGATGAGCGACATTGGCATTCGGAACGCGTACAAGTTGCTTCAGATCCCGCCCGCCTTCTACCCCAATGCCAGCGAGGTGGGCAAGCTGATCACGGGCAACGGCTTTGCGAAGCTGTTGGGGCAGGCGATGATCAACGGCGACTGGGCCAAGGTCAACGAGGCGCGGCGGGGAGTTAACACAGATCTCCCCGAGGTGGGCATCATCTACAACGGCTGGGTGTCGCGACACGGCTCGATCTTCTCGCCGGGCATCCTGATCGAAGCCTGGCCAGACCAAGCCGTAAGCAAGTGGCCGACCTTTGTCGATCAGATCATGGGAACTGACGCCGTACAAAGCCCTGCTTGCTCGCTTGCTTGCATGCATGCATGTGCTGACAGTATCTCTCTCTGGTGCAGAACGGCACATTGAATCAAAAGTGGATCGATGTGGATCAGATCCTGGTGCTGACGCACGTGCACCAGGACATGTTCTGGCACTGGATGGTGAGCGAGATGTACCGCATGCTGCCGCTATATCACTACATGCTAGCCCACCCCGACATCTACATTCACATCAACGGCGGCGACTATTTCATACCTAAGTACGTCGAGATGCTTGGGATCGACAGGTATGCAAGCCCACACTCGACCTCTCGCCCTTCTTTCGTGTCAATATCTCGCGCTTTATGACTAATCACTCGACTCTATCTCACGTCGACACAACTCCTATTTCATCAACTCAGGAAGAGATTCATCAGCTGGCAGTACGTACGGGCGCGGATCATCTACTATGTGCAGGCGATCGACCGCTCCGACGTACCGTCCATCGCGCTCACCGGGCTCATCCAGCACAACCTGCTGGACTTTGGCGGCGTCCCTCTCGGCGCGCGCAGGAGCTATCTCACCCCCGCCGACCTCGTCAAAGGCTCTCCTGCGGACACTGAGGCCAGGGCAGCCGCGATCAAGCCCTACCACCACACCGATCAGCTGCCGGCGATCGTCGAGGAGATAGCCGACCAGGTCCAGACCTCGCAGCCCGAGGTGGTGATCAGGATACTCTTCATCGCGCGGGACAATCCCTTTGTGGGCCGCATGATCAACAATTTTGACGAGGTCAAGAGCGCGTTCTTCGAGCTGGCCGTGCGATACCGGCTCGAAGCCCTCTCCCGCGGTCACAACGTGCGCATAGAGATCTTGGAGCACCGCCCCAAGATGCCCATGGCGGAAGCGTGGAGGTTGTTCGGCCAAGCCGACATCGTGTTCGGACCGCACGGCGCTGGTACATTACATCGATCGCCACCATCCTGTGGTGTGACTTCTTGACTCTGTTGACCTTCACCTATCACCAGGGTTCGCCAACCTGTTCGCTGTGCGCCCTGGCGCGCACGTCATCGAGGTACGTAGTCTCAGCTGTTGTGGTTGGCGTACATTCAAGCTGATCTTCTTGGGACTGGCTTGCAGCTGGTGCATACGCGACACCTCAACATCATCACCACCGCCAGGCTGGGACTCGCCTACCACGCCGTCGTGTCCAACTCTACAAGGGAGGGTACGACGTCCCGTCCCACGCCTGTGGCTCATATTCGATGTAGTGTACACTCACTCGTACACCTCATCACCACACATCGTGACACTACCCACGTGACAGGCGTGGCGCCCACGGCCAAGTCGCCCAACTACATCGCCGACGTCCCCTTTATCATCGGGCTCGTGACGTCCGTGCTCGACTCTCGCTTCGGCGGCGGCGGCTCCCCCTCCACACCGTCACCGCCACCGATCGACCACCGCTCGTGGCGAAGCATCTTGCCACCCACCCACTAAGGCGCCCGACGGTTGCGATCGTTGTGAATGAAAGAGATGAAATCGATCGACTTCTTCGGTGAAGGCTGCAGAAAAAACGAAGACAGCGATCGACCCAGACATCGAAGGCCGAAGAACTGATCTCGCTCTTTGAGACGCACACAACAGACGCGAGCCCGTGGCGATTGATAGATTGGATTGGTCATGAAGAGGGGGGAGAGCAGCAACAGACGAGGAGGGGGCGGGGGCAAGCGAAATCGCGATAATCGACCCAGGCCTGAGGAAGAGAAGGAGAAGGAGAGGGAGGTGGAGCAGGGAGCCGAGGGAGATGGAGGAGGTGGGAGAGGGGCAAAGAGGGGAGGCAAGAAGAAGGGGCGCAACATGCTCAAGTTCGAGGCCAGGCAGAACAGGGCGGCGCAGCTGCACACGACCACGGCGCTGGGGGCCGGGGGCGGCGGCACGTCCATGGACATTGACGGCCACCCCCACCTGCTCATCGATGGGGCCTACAAGGAGGGCGGAGGCCAGGTGCTCAGGAACAGCTTCGCGCTGAGCGCCCTGCTCGGCCGGCCCATCAAGGCCTTCAACATTCGCGCCAATCGCAACCGGCCGGGCCTCATGGCCCAGCACCTCACCGGCATCCGCCTCGTGGCTGAGATGTTCGACGGCTGGCTCGACGGCGCCGAGGTACATTTTTATTTTATTTTTATTTTAATATATTATTATTAAAATCAAATAGGAAACAAATTGAAATTAAATATGTGTTGTGGGTGGGGCGTGGGGCGTGGGGCAGTTGTGGTCGAGGGAGGTGGCGTTCAGGCCGGGGCGGTTCGTGACCGACCGCCGGGAGTTCACCGGCGACACGGGCACCGCTGGGTACGCCATGCGCTTGCAGGCTTTCTCTCTCTCTCTGTGCATGTGTGTTGTCCCTCGCTCACAGATCCGCTCTGGCGCGCGCAGGAGTGCAACGCTGCTGATCCAGATCTCGCTTCCTTGCCTCGTCTTTGCCCCGCATGAAACCCGTAACTCTTCCAGCTGCTGATGCCTTGATCGTCGTGAAGGTCCATCGGTCGTTCACTGACAACGGGCGTGTGCGTGTGTGCGTGCGTGTCTGTCGCTAGTGGTCACATTTTGTGGTGGTACGAACGCGCTCGCGGCGCCGCAGGTGGACTACTGCACCCTGGTGTTCAAGCCCACCGTACAGAGGATGGGTGTCACCTTTGACGTCGATATCGAGAGGAGGTACGCGCATTGCCGCCCACTGACCTGAGAAGGCTCCACATTCTCAAATCGACCTCATGCGTGCCCGCGTGTGTGAAGAGGGTTCTTCCCGCTCGGAGGCGGTGTGGTGCACGTGCGCACCAAGCCGGTGGAAGACACGCTGCGGCCCATCACCTTGTGCGATCGCGGCAAGGTCAAAACGGTCCGCATTCGAAGCTTCGGTAGATCACCCTCCCCTCCAACTCTCCTCTGCCGTCTCTAACCGCCAGATGATGACGTTGGTCTCTGCGTGCGTGCGCTAGTCGCTGGCTCCGTTCCCAAGCACGTGGCTGAGAGGATGAACGCCACTGCACGAAAGATGCTCACCGACTACCTGCGCAAGGTCGATGGTATGACGTTACACCCTCCAAGTCTCGCTTGGAGGTGACCACAAGGGGAGGGCGCTCACGTAAAGCCTGTTCTTCCTCTTTGTGTCGTCGTCGTCGATGCTCTTTGTTCTCTTGTTGTGCTCTCAAGAGGACCAGCGGGTAAGCGTCGAGGAAGAGATAGTGGTGGAGTCGGAAAAGGACGCCGTCGGCTCCGGAACGGGCCTCATCATCACCGCCACCACCACCACGGGCTGCGTGTTTGGCGGATCGGCCTTGGGCGAACGGGTACGTGCGTGTGACACGCCACACCAAACCCCTTCTTGTTTCTCCGCTTGTTGTGCCTCGCTTGCTGATTGCAGAGCGTGGCTGTACAGGGCAAGGCGGCCGAGAAGGTTGCCGAGGAGGCTGCGACGAGCATTCTGAAGGATCTCCAGGACGGCGGCTGTACCGACGAATACCTACAGGTACGTTACGGACGCAAGAAGGGATACGAGCGAGGGCCATCAACGACCTTCTCGGCCGCTGATGTCCACACTGTTCTTTGCCAACAGGATCAGCTCATCATCTTCATGGCGCTGGCCAAGGGCACGTCCAAGATCAAGACCGGGCC